>LBNU01034386.1:8969-73219 GCA_014162995.1 Artemisia annua | reverse complement strand
GTAAGGCATGCAATATACATCTTAAATAGTGTACCTACAAAAGCACTAGAAGACATTACTCCATATGAAGCAATCAAACAAAGAAAGCCAAACTTAGAAAATTTAAGAGTATTCGGCTGCATAGCATACACAAAGGTACCATCACAACGCTTAACAAAGCTTGATGATAGAAGTAACAAGATGGTATACTTAGGCAATGAACAAGGCTCAAAAGCTTACAGATTATTTGATCCAACAGCTTACAGATTATTTGATCCAACAACACAAAAAATACGTGTTAGTAGAGACGTGAAGTTTAAAGAGGATGAAGCATGGGATTGGAAGGATTACATGAGTGAACATATTAATAACGAACCTGAATGGATCGATTTCAAAATAGAAAACCTAGAAACCACAGATGAACACCATGATCTAGATATCCAACCAAATGACGAAGACAATAACTTTCCCAATAATGATGATGATTATACAACATCAACAACAAACTCACCCTCACAATCACAAACACTTCACATACCATCAACAATTTCATCACGAGTAAACTCTCAAGTAACACCAATCAATTCAATACAATCAACCTATCAAAGTGATAGTGGTTCAACATCAACCACAACTTCACACTCATGATATGATCATTCGCCTGTCAGAGGTTTTAGAACAATGGAGGATTTATTTGAAAACACTGAGAGATTATTACTTGTTGAAGATGAACCTAAAAATTATAAGGAAGCATCAACTGATCAAAAATGGATCGAAGCAATGAAAGTGGAATTAGATTCTATCAATAGAAATAACACATGGGAACTAACCACTTTACCCAAAGGTCATAAAGCAATTGGCTTAAAATGGGTATTCAAGACAAAGAAAGATGCTAATGGAAACATAGTCAAGCATAAAGCAAGACTAGTAGCAAAAGGCTACATACAAGAACATGGCATAGATTTTGAAGAAGTTTTTGCACCTGTAGCAAGGATGGAAACTATAAGATTACTACTTGCCATAGCTGCTAACAACAAATGGGAAGTACATCACCTTGATGTAAAATCTGCATTTCTACATGGAGATTTAAAAGAAGAAGTTTATGTTTCACAACCGGAAGGCTTCATAGAGAAAGAAAACTCTGGAAAAGTCTACAGACTTATTAAAGCACTTTACGGACTAAAACAAGCACCACGTGCATGGAACATAAAACTTGACAAAACCTTGAAGTCCTTAGATTTCAAGAAATATGCATTAGAACAAGCGATCTACACGAAAACTACAAAAGACTCAACACTGCTTATAGGAGTCTATGTCGATGATCTAATCATCACTGGCACATCAAAGGAGGAGATTGACAAATTCAAAGCTCAAATGGAAGAAAATTTTGAAATGAGTGACCTTGGATTACTAGCTTACTATCTAGGAATTGAAGTAACACAAGCTGGAGGAAATATATCTATAAAGCAATCTGCATACGCAACCAAAATTCTAAAGAAAGTTGGAATGTTGGATTGCAATGAAACCTTAATACCTATGGATCCAGGAACAAGACTTACAAAGAACACAGAAGGAACAATGGTCAACTCATCAAAATACAGAAGTCTAATTGGATGTCTACGATATCTACTTCACACAAGACCCGACTTAAGTTACTCTATAGGATTACTTAGTCATTTTATGCAGGAACCAAAAGAGCAACATATGAAGGCAATAAGACAAGTACTACGTTATGTTAAAGGAACAATCAACTACGGTATCACCTACAAACATAATGGAGGAAACAAAATACAAGGCTTTAGCGACAGTAGTTATGGAGTCAACACTCAAGAAGGCAAAGGAACTACTGGAATTATTTTCTATTATGGTGACTCGCCAATAAGCTGGAGCACAAAGAAGCAAGACACTGTAGCATTATCATCATGCGAATCTGAATTTATTGCAGCAACACAAGCATTATGGTTAAAAGGACTACTTAGCAGGCTTACACACTCAAATGAAGAAAAGGTAACTATTATGGTTGATAACAAATCAGCTATAGAACTAATAAAGAATCCCGTCTTTCACGGAAGAAGTAAGCACATCGATACGAAGTATCACTTCATACGTGAATGCGTTGAAAGAAAAGACTTACAAGACGAATTTATAAGCGGAGAATATCAGAAGGCTGACATATTAACAAAGGCACTTCCAAAGATCAAATTTCTAACCATGAGGCAACTCATTGGAGTTAAAGATCTAGGAGATAGCGATTGAGATTAAGGGGGAGAATATTGGGTTAATCCCAATCCTATCCGATTCTACCCATTTAAAGGGTCAAACCCGAAGTCAAAGTCAACCATTATAAAAAGTCAACTATCAAGAATAACTGCCATTTAGCAGTTACATTTTGAAGCGACACATCTGTTGGTCGAACCTTTTAGAACCGAACCAACACAACCATTCAAACACATCTTTTCACTTCTTATAAATAGAACAAATTCTGTAAACAATTATTTGATGACAAGTTTATTATTACAAGTTATATAAAAGTTATTTAGTGTTTATTTCAAATTCAATACTGGTATATTGTGACTTGCGTTAGACCATAAAGATCCACGTTTGAGGCCAACACTGATTGTGTTCAAGAGATGAAAAAGTTACTTTTAACTAATTTACTAACTCTGTAATAATAGTAGTTAACTTTTGATTGTAGGATAAATAGAGCAATGATATACCCACAAAAACAAATCCACAAGACCATCCACAAAAAGAGTTCTCACTCCGTGATTGGTGCACTTTTATATAGTTTCTCTCTCTTGTCTTTGATTAAACCAATCAGGAAGTGACACCTCCTTTTGTAAATATTTTTGTGGATTTGTTTGTGTGGATGTATCATTTCTCGGATAAATATGTCATAGTTTTACATTACCATATAAATAATTAGTTTAACACCAACTGTAAAACAAAACTAATGGACCTCTTCAATGTTGACAACAAGACCACTTTAGCATTCTTGTAGTTGTTATTGTTGGAAAATGGGTTTTGCAAAATGAGTTTTGCAAAATAAGGTGACGTATGTTAATAAGACAAGGCATGATCTCATGCTTGTTGGCTTGTGGTGTGGGCGGCAAACGAAGGGAGGGAGTGGGTAAACCCTCTTTCAAAATTTTATTTCATGCATTGTGTGTAAGGTTGAGTTAAAATGCTACCGTGAGTCCCGGTTTGACGTTTTTGGACATAAACGCGTAAAGTAAAGTTTGTATTGACATTTTTAAATTATTATTATTTACTTAGAAAAATCTGCTCATAAAAAATTGCATCTCTAGACACAAAAGATGAATGGGTGAGCACATTATAGAACTTATAGCCTTTTTGATGATTTGGATATCCTAGAAATACACAAGGAATACCCCTAGATTCAAACTTATCAATGGTTACAGTGGGATTACTTATCACTACAAAGCAACTAAACACCCTTAAATGATCATAAACAGGTTTTTCAAATCATAATGTGTAAAACAACTCCTAATTTTTCTCTCCTAAACTTAACTCAAATCCAAATCCTAAACCAAATTCAAATTCAAATCCAAACCCATCTATAAACCAAACGCACCCTAATGATAAAAGAAAACCTTGAAAACTACATATTTATCTTCACGTTTTCACGTTTTGTATCATTTTATTCGCTGAATATGAATCCCTTAATATACATTGACTTTATTTTAAAGCTAGTTATGATTATTATTAGTGGATTCTCAATTCTTTGCATAAAATCGTAATGATGAAAAAATAATATTAAAAAAATAGTTTGGTGTTTGGTGGGATACCACACGACCAAAGATGACACCCACGTAAGATCACTTTTTGGAGAGCATCTCGCCCCAACATGGAGCCTGATAAGATCCTGAATAAATTTGAAACGTGTTCAGATAATCTGGTTTGAAGACGAAGATGGCTATCCGGGCCAAAACATTAGGCCTTGAATAGACGATTGATAACCAAATATAGTACTATTATAAGGGGTTTGGACCAACCAAATGAATTTGCATTATAAACTTTTTTGTGTTATAGAGGTGCCTTCGAGCGAATGCATTATTTTTTTACATATACAAATTTAATAAAGATGAATTGCTCTTCTTTTTCTTTAGTATAAAGTTATATAAGTTGCTAAAGGCACGAGAAACCGAATTTTGACAACTTTGTTTTCTCTGCCAAGTGCAAAACATACATTCCTTGTTGCGAACATAGCCAAATTAATAAACCTACTCATACTCAAAGTGGTTCACACAAAATCGTCAATGCCGAGGTTGAGCACGCTCCACTGTCGGAAAAAATTATAGTGTAAATTTTTTAAGATTTATGGCTTTGTAATTTGCTTCTCTACGAAAAGATTTATAGCGTAGTTTTTAAAAATTATCAAAGTTTGCCCCTTTGAACATAACTTTTTAACTCTGCGATCGCACATCTTAAAAGTTGCTCTTTATTTTTCTTTTAAATTTAAGAATCCTTTTTATCAAAAAATAAATAAATAATATTTTTTTATTCTTTATTTTTCTGTTATTTTATTTCGAGAATCATTCTAACTCTAAAAACTGTTCGCGTACGATATACAAAACACAATATACATCTAACTAATGGACACAATAGTTGGTTCCAATATGCTGATTGTTATGTAAGAACAACCTTTTTTTTCTCCACTATTCCCTCTCACCCTCACCTTTGTTCCTCAATAATCTCTTCCACAACACTAAATTCATTTCAAAACCAGAACCAAACTGTTTCTTCATCAATCAATCACTCATTCTTAAAAAAAATGGCATTATCGGCACGTGAACAAAATGTCTACATGGCCAAACTGGCTGAACAAGCTGAACGTTACGACGAAATGGTTGAATTCATGGAAAAAGTATCAGAAACCGACGAGCTCACAGTCGAAGAACGCAACCTTCTTTCTGTTGCGTACAAGAACGTGATAGGAGCTCGTCGTGCTTCTTGGAGGATCATATCGTCCATTGAGCAGAAAGAGGAGTCGCGTGGTAATGAGGATCATGTGACTGTGATCAAGGATTATAGGACAAAGATTGAGACTGAGCTTTCTAAGATATGTGATGGGATATTGAAGTTGCTTGATTCTAGATTGATTCCTTCTGCCACTAGTGGTGATTCGAAGGTGTTTTATTTGAAGATGAAAGGAGATTATCATAGGTATTTGGCTGAGTTTAAGACGGGTGGTGAAAGGAAAGAGGCTGCTGAGAGTACTCTTACGGCTTATAAGTCTGCTCAGGTTAACTTCTTTCATTTTAAATCTATATTGTTATTTGAAAATTATAAACATGTTGCCGTGTAACTGAAATTTTAAGATGGTGGCTGCACGTCATAAAAAAACTGATCATAATGTCATCGTTTTACCTTATGTATTGCAGAAATAAGAATTCAGTTTGTATATTATAAATAAAATTACATATCATTAGATGCAAAGACATTACATACAATACAACAATTCGGTCTAAGTACGTTAATTACATTTTGGTTCAATTTGAAGAAATTTGATTTAGGTACGGAGATCCAGCTTAGTTTTCTTTTTTCCTTTTAAATTGACATAACCTTAAGTATGATATGAGTGTATATAATCTTCATTTTGTTTTCGGTTTGATGTACGCATTACTCTACCATATGTCATTGATGTATACAGTATGTACTTAGGAACATGTTGCATATTGACCTCAATAAACCATTATAGCTGCTAATTGATTGTGATTTAGGCTGAAATCGTTATCATGATATCGAGCGAATATATTATTGCCAGTCATTTTCATGATATTCTTCTGACTTGTGCAATGTAACAAGTTGCATGAATAAAGAATATATGGTCTTTATTCAAGAATCAAGAATCCTATAAAGTTATGTTAGGACCTCTGATGATCTATCAATCATTGTGAACTGTTGTTTGCGTATCTTTTATTAAATTGTGGCATGAAAGTGAGCTATTTTAATTAGAACAAATATTGTAGACGAATAATAGTTTAACATACAAATAAACAGATCTTTATGTAGTACATTTAAAAACTTAAAATTTTAAGTGACTCAACTAGTAGCATAAGTCAGAAGGTAAGACAGATGACCCGGGAGCTTTTGTGTTACACCAGAAACATAATGCTATTGTATATTTCAGGATATTGCAAACAGTGAACTTGCCCCAACACACCCTATTCGCCTTGGATTGGCACTCAACTTCTCTGTCTTTTACTATGAGATTTTAAACTCTCCAGACCGAGCTTGTAGCCTTGCCAAACAGGTATAACCTTTTATCTTTAATGACTTAACTCAGATTTGTGGATCCTTACGATCTAAAGTTACATGAATCTGTCGCTCCTGTCCCTATTCAAGGCCTTTGATGAAGCAATAGCCGAGCTGGATACATTGGGCGAGGAGTCCTACAAAGATAGCACCTTGATCATGCAACTTCTACGTGACAACCTCACTTTGTGGACCTCTGATATGCAGGTATAGTACAAGTTTCAACCCATTTACGTATGAATGGGTTGATCCATGTGTTTTATAACTGGTCCTTACAATCTAGTGATATATCTTTTATGATCACATTTGTATTTCACATATAAACTTATCTATAAAGAAACTGGATACAAAGATTGTTTTGGTTCAACCCAACTGGATCCAACCTGTTTGAGCTACACAATAAGTTACCGTTTTGAGTCATACAAAATAATACCTGTTTTGTCCTGATGCCTGAAACCATTTTACATGTTACCGAACTGCCCATTTTTGCCACTTTATTCTCTTTTTCCATGGGCATATAGACAAAGACCGCTTGCATGAGAACCATATGCTCTCACGGATCTTGTCTTTTTGTCTATCGGCTACAATTTAATGTCTAAATTGTTTTTTGTTGTTATGCTTTGATAGGAGGATGGAGCAGATGAAATCAAGGAAGCGCCTGCTGCAAAGCAAAGTGAGGAGCAACCACAACAGTGAGGGTTTGAAGGCTCACATTAAGATTCCTATCTTTGTTTTTGAATTCTAAATTTTACTAAGATAATTTGGTTGCTTTTGGCTTCTAACTTCTCCATCTTTATTCTACTCTTATGAGAGACTATTATGTGAACTTCTAAATTTAGTTTCATTTGCTCAATGTTTATGTATTTTTTTTGTATTTTTATTCTATATTCTTCTTAGCACATGTGGTTTGTTTTACCTCAGCTTTTGGAAAAATATAACCAATAGATTTTACGGCGTGCAATGGGCAATTGTCCCTGTCCCTGCTCACTTCACCTATATTAACATTGTTGAAAGTTTAAGCTGTGCATATTGTGTCTTACCCAAATATGTGAAAGCCTACAGAAATATATAAAAAAGTATGGGGTGAGAGAGGCTCGAACTCTCGACCTCAGGATCACTCTTTAGCTATGAGACCTACGCGCTAGCCAACTGCGCCACCACCCCATTTGTGATCTACAGCCATTCTTANTATTCCCGATTCGCCTGATATCATTAGAGCTTGTGGTTCCCAAGTGAGGACTTCCCGGTCGGTCACCCAAACCGGTACTACTCTCACTTGGGTTCGCTTAACTACTTAAGCCTTTACCACTAGACCACAAGCCCCATGATAAACCATGGGCCTGTTTGATTCACAAGTTTTGTCGATGCAAACAGATCTCACTATATAATTAACACAGTATTTTTATGCATTAATAACTATAATTTAATTACACAATTCATGTAGTGTACTTTGCACCATTTATAAAGACCACTCTTCTTGGATATACGCCGCAGGTGAAACAATATTCTAACCAGAAACAAATTTGCACACTGAGTCGAGTGTATTCAGGACTCAAATCATTTTGCTCAGTTCATGATCATACATTGTAGTATTAAGGTTTTCACAACTTGAGTTTTCTGAAATCAATCTTGGGGACAGCGTATGAGTATGCCTCGTAGTTAATGTTTTGACCCAAACAACTCATTTTCGTAAGGGTCGTGATCAAATCAACCTGAAAAAAGAAGATAAACAATTATGTTAACAACTTAACATGTTGGTATTATAGGTTATACACATTTGTAGAAAGGTAGTCGTCTTTCAAACCATCATATTTGATTTTTCGTTGTGTCAGTAAAAACATAACACTTTCCAAGAGTAGACAACTTTAAATGTGCAAAATCAATGGTTTTAAACTAAATGTGTCCAAGTGTGATAGAGAGAGAAAATGTGTGAGTGATGTGTCAAATTGTTAATGGATTAGGCACAAATTTAGGCATATGTGTTAGGCATCCATATCATTTCTCTATACATAATTTGTTCAAATATGTCGTCACAAATTACCACATAAAAGTCAAGTATAATTAGTTAAAACTTATTTAGTAAAGGATCTGGTCAGGATTATGTATGGGTGCTAACCTCATAGTCCGTCTGTGAGACTGTTTCTCTGCTCCGTTGGTATTTCTCTACCCATTTAGTAACATCTTTATCCGTTGCTAATTTTGCTTCGTTTGCTAATTGATCGGGACCCAAGAATGCCGACATTACTGCTAGCTGCAAAATCAAAGAAATTGAGTTTTGGAGCTCAAATTTGGTGCACCATTCCTCCGCAGTTTTATGCAGTGGGAATCTGGAAGTGACAAAATCCACTGGGATTAGCAATATACTATTCCCCTTCAGGTTTTGTAATTGACTTTCGTGTTTACAAATTCTTTTGCAAGACCCCAAAAATATCATATAAGTAAGAAAATTGCGAGACCAAAAAAATATGTAAATTTCATGCACATCCATATATTTGTAGAAGATTGTAAATTTACCTGACGAGGACCGAAGCCGATGGCTGTAAACTTATCTTTCATTTCTTGGACACTTGCTGTACTCCAGTCTGGTACTCTTCCCTCAGGATCAGGTTCTTGACTATCCGACCTTCCAAATTGCCTATCGAACAATCCCCACTATAAAACAAATATATTTAAAAGACGTAGTATAGACAGGGATAAAAAAATTGATGGTGAATAAAAATTTGATAAGATCAAGAGCATTCTACAATTCAATACAAGAAAATTCGAAAAAATAAAGCTTGGTTATCAAAGTGATGAACTAACCTGTCCACTTGAACCATAAGCGGAGTATAACAAGTTCCCTTTTTCCTCATTTCCACCACATTTTTTAATTGCCGAAGCCAAAAATGTAGCTTTAAGAGCACTTTGAGCTATATCAAGAAAGAGTAGATAAAAAGTCGGTGTTTAAGTCAAATAAATTGTTATTGAGCTTCAAGATAAATGAAAGCTAGAATCTTTGAATAGAAAAATGATGACTAGATGTACACAGTACGTATACAAAAATATCAAATTGTAAACAGTGGGACTGTGGGAGGTTTTCTTTAAAGTCTGTAGTTGTAAATTGTTTGAATTTAAAAAGTACTATTTTTTTTTGGTAACCATGGTTTCCGACCTTTTGGCCGACTAATCCATGGGGTTTGAACCCACTGCCACAGAGACAAACAAGTAAAGCCCTCTCTTTTCAGGAGGTTGACGCGACCATTTCAGGGTTATATGCACCTAGTAGGAATTGAACTTGAGACCTTACACATATTAGTGTGATAGTCACAAGCCCTTTTGCCACTAGGCCACCCTAAGTAGTTTTAAAAAGTATTAGTTATGAGTAAATGATGAAGAACTTTGACGCCAGGTAAACACAAACCTGCTAACTGGATGAGATCTGAGTATGAGATCGGTCCACCTTTCGAGTAAGAATCGATCTCTTTTTTTGCTTCCTCAACCAAAGATAAAGCTGCAGAAAGTCCTTTGTTTTCTGGTCTGTTAATCTCCGAGCTTCATAGAAATTACACAAAAGAAGTGAAATTCAAAATTTTAGCTAAAAGTCGTGTAAAGCACTAGAATCAACATTTACTAACGCAATAAACTATTGAACAAGAAAACCTAAGATACCCCTTAATAACAAAAATTGAGAGAGGCTGACGACTACAATCAATCTCACGACTATCTAATAATTATTGTAATGAGCAAATAGGCATAAAGTGAAAAGGAGTCTTTCCAAAATCGGAAATGTGAAACGCGGAAAATACCTAAAGCGTATGGATCCATTTGGGCCTCCAGTTTTTGTTGGCTACAAGATTAACAGCAAAAAAAAAAAAAAAAAAAAAAAAAAAAAAAAAAAAAAAAAAAAAAAAAAAAAAAAAAAAAAAAAAAAAACTTAATCTTACTGATTAAACACTTATCATGAAATGACAGAGTAATGAGTTCAAAATCCGACCTTATCATATGTCATAGAATCATTAAGAGCTAAAGTTAATATTGATGGAATGAGCTCCTGATTTGCCTGATACATAAACAACAGGTGAGTTTGCATGAAAAACTAGCAGCATGTGATGGACGATAATTTATTCCATTATTACCTTAATGGCCGTATAGAGGGTTGTCTTTATACTTGCTGCCAAATGAGAGAAAAAAAAACAAAATATGTCAAAAATTTAAGTTCAGAGGATATGTTAATTTAATTTCTAAATTTTCAAGTCATGTTCTTGAACATGCCTACGTAAACACTCAAAAGGTGTTGGAAATGAGTTTTCGAAATGGTAAGTATAAATTAAGCAAAGTTCTTAAAATGCAGACCATTCATCAGTCAGGAGAAGTCAATAGCTGCTGACCAGTTCATTTGGACAATAACCACATACTTTAAACTACATCTGTAATACAATTCTACATGATGGTATAAACCCGTTTGACCAAAAACCAGGTTTTCAAGATTGATCTCGGGTAGTTCTTTACAGGGTTGAGGTTCAAGTACTCAGATTATTAAATGTTTACCCTTATATGAACCATGAGGTAAAAATAAGGACAGGGGTCGAAATTTGAGGTCATGTACTTGCGAACACGTCCATTTAGGTTATATACTTATTTTTCTTACAGGTGAATCAGACGGAATAGCTTAATATGACCTCAAATAGGTCAAACATATACCATACCAAAAACTCACTTTTTGGCCCATCATCCAATCCACCCAACCTAATCAATTATCCAACTCTAGTTAAACCAATTCAGAATTGAAGCTTACATAAAAAGTCGGAACGTTGTCTTCTTTGTATCAAATCAGCAGCATTTGCCACCTCAATGAAAGGGCTCGAGATTGGGCTTGAGCTTGCCACCAGTTCCTATACATAGAACAACTGGCACAAACTCATGATCATAAAACGATACAAGTAAGAAATTATTTGAACCCCATTTAATGGAATATATAGGAACATAAGTTGTGTCACTAGAATTATTTCAAAAGTTCAATTAGATTATCAAAAAATAAATATTAACCATTAACACGATGATAAAAAAAAATGATTGTATAACGAAAAATATAGTTAATTGTATCCCTAAACTGTCGTAGCAATAGTTTATTAGTTGGTGAAACAGTGAGTCCCTTTCCACAAAGGTGTGAACCGGCGGCAACACCCTGACCCCGGGTGTCTTTTGGCACCTCACAAGGAATAGCTCCGGCAACTCTCCTGGCTAGTGGGGCACCAACTGGAGTAAGCAAGAGTCGAGACGCGAACCCTTGACCTTTTATCCACAAAATCTCTCCGGTGAGCCCATGGGTTTTTCCGAGGTGGGTACCAAGTGAGCCAACGGCTCATTTATGCATACAATTCGACATGTTTTTAGTCATCACGGTTATTTCTCTATAGTAAAAAATGAAAAAGCAGAATTACCACGCTAATGGCAGCTCCAAAGCAGTTAAGAACATCCCTCCTTTTAACACCATTTGTCTCATTGCTATCACCAGCATTATTCTCAAATTTGCAACTAATAATACCCTATACATGAAATGTACATATATTTAATTACACTAACACAAATAAAACAAAAAAACTCAGTAACGAAAACTGGAGAAAAAAAACTTACTGGGCATTTGGAAGGAATGTAAGTTGAGGGAAATGAAGCATTTGGAAGCAAAGTTGGGACAGTTGAGAGAAATGAAACAAGCCCCATTGTTGTTGTTGGTTGCTACTAGAGCTTTTTATTTTTTTGTGTTTAAATGTGAGATTATTGTTATTGTTATGTGAAATCCATGTGGATATATTGTGTGTGGATTTTATCCTATCTTTTGAGGAAATTTTGGTCCTTTTGTGATCTCTAGAGACATGTCTTGGATTGCTGTAGTGTTTTGACCCGACTGAATCCACAAACCAACTTTAAATATTTTGGATTTGGTCCAAAACTTTCAACAGTTCTCTTAAATGTATGTAGAATGCTATTCAACGCGTTACGTCGACCTGTTTTTCTTTTTAAGATATGGAAGTGTAATTTTAATGCTAGTAGCATTTTATTTGGCCGTGGACATTTACAAGATTTGAGGAATGCATAATTAGAGAACATATTTATCATGTTATGTAGCTAAACATCGCCGAAATCTTAATTATCATGCTAATAAATTTGATCAAGAAACGCACATGTCAAACAGGGTGTATCGAGAAGTTTCAAATGATCAATATAGTATGAAGGTATGTAATTATTGGATAAGCGATCTATATTACAAAACCTCCTACCCAATGTTTTAAACCTAGAGTTGACCCCAACCGGTTGAACCATGGATAGGAAGCTCTTACGGGTCTATTAAAAAACCAATTTTTAAAACATTGTTCCAACCTACTTGCAAGTTCCTCGTACAATCTATCATCATAACCTTCTTATGCCACTAATCATTGTCTCTACGCCCACTTTCTCATGTTTTCTCTTCATTAAATATAAATATAACATGTTGTTGGCTCCATCAAAGACCACCAAGACTAACTCAATTAAAATAAATGAATACTTTTGGGTTTTTGGTTTTCGGTTTTAGTTTGAACAAATTAAGAGAATTTATTTTAAAACCAATAACGATTCTAATGTATAACTACATAAAACTAACTTTTAGTCATTTTCAGATGAATATGTTACAATTAAACATGAAAAATACTGATCTTTTTCAGGAGAATTGCATAATTATATCTCTCAAAAAGTGAATAATTAAATAATAACATTGGTACAAGTTTTTAATGCATATAATACAATAGTTTTTACGCATACTCATTTGGACCAGATTTGTCACAGAATTCAACACCATGGCAACCTTCTTCGAACTAAATAAACTAAAGGGATTGTTTTTGTAACTTTCTCATCACTGGTTGTCCTACTTTTGTAATTTTAGTACAAACTATGCCCGTCTAGCTCAACCCGACCCGTAACAGCACTATAAATACAACAAAAACAAATATCTGCAAAAACAAGAAAACATTTTTAAAGCTAAAATTGAGAGAAAAATAAGCGGTCAAAGGTACATAATAATGCATCTCTCCCTCATCTTCGATCTTACATAATTACCGATTATCAATTTTATCATATACCAATTATTTGCTTATTGTTTCGATTAACTCTCTCTATTTCATAATCATAATATTTATGTGATCATTTTAATTCTAGGGTTTGTCTATTGTGAATCTTTTGTTTTTCCTTTAAAACCCTAATTTTCTAGTTTAGTTTTTAGTTTTTTTGTTCATGATTATAGAAAATTGAATGAGTATAATGTTTATTTGAGCAACGTGTAAATGGTTTAGGGGGTGTTTGTTTAAGCTTATATGTGCGCTTATGGGCTTATTTGATTTCTGCTTATATTTCATAATCCCTAATTTTCCGGCTTATTTTGNGAAAAAAACTTACTGGGCATTTGGAAGGAATGTAAGTTGAGGGAAATGAAGCATTTGGAAGCAAAGTTGGGACAGTTGAGAGAAATGAAACAAGCCCCATTGTTGTTGTTGGTTGCTACTAGAGTTTTTTTATTTTTTTGTGTTTAAATGAGAGATTATTGTTATTTTTATGTGAAATCCATGTGGATATATTGTGTGTGGATTTTATCCTATCTTTTGAGGAAATTTTGGTCCTTTTGTGATCTCTAGAGACATGTCTTGGATTGCTGTAGTGTTTTGACCCGACTGAATCCACAAACCAACTTTAAATATTTTGGATTTGGTCCAAAACTTTCAACAGTTCTCTTAAATGTATGTAGAATGCTATTAAACGCGTTACGTCGACCTGTTTTTCTTTTTAAGATATGGAAGTGTAATTTTAATGCTAGTAGTATTTTATTTGGCCGTGGACATTTACAAGATTTGAGGAATGCATAATTAGAGAACATATTTATCATGTTATGTAGCTAAACATCGCCGAAATCTTAATTATCATGCTAATAAATTTTATCAAGAAACGCACATGTCAAACAGGGTGTATCGAGAAGTTTCAAATGATCAATATAGTATGAAGGTATGTAATCATTGGATAAGCGATCTATATTACAAAACCTCCTACCCAATGTTTTAAACCTAGAGTTGACCCCAACCGGTTGAACCGCGAACCTGTTAGGTCATTGAAAGCCGGTTTTGAGTAAAAAATCAAGATGAACCGGCGGTTAAGCCGGTTGAACCATGGATAGGAAGCTCGAACGGGTCTATTAAAAAACCAATTTTTAAAACATTGTTCCAACCTACTTGCAAGTTCCTCGTACAATCTATCATCATAACCTTCTTATGCCACTAATCATTGTCTCTACGCCCACTTTCTCATGTTTTCTCTTCATTAAATATAAATATAACATGTTGTTGGCTCCATCAAAGACCACCAAGACTAACTCAATTAAAATAAATGAATACTTTTGGGGTTTTGGTTTTCGGTTTTAGTTTGAACAAATTAAGAGAATTTATTTTAAAACCAATAACGATTCTAATGTATAACTATATAAAACTAACTTTTAGTCATTTTCAGATGAATATGTTACAATTAAACATGAAAAACAATGATCTTTTTCAGGAGAATTGCATAATTATATCTCTCAAAAAGTGAATAATTACATAATAACATTGGTACAAGTTTTTAATGCATATAATACAATAGTTTTTACGCATATTCATTTGGACCAGATTTGTCACAGAATTCAACACCATGGCAACCTTCTTCGAACTAAATAAACTAAAGGGATTGTTTTTGTAACTTTCTCATCACTAGTTGTCCTAGTTTTGTAATTTTAGTCCAAACTATGCCCGTCTAGCTCAACCCGACCCATAATAGCACTATAAATACAAGAATATCTGCAAAAACAAGAAAACATTTTCAAAAGCTAAATTCACAGAAAAATAAGCGGTCAAAGGTACATAATAATGCATCTCTCCCTCATCTTCGATCTTACAAAATTACCGATTATCATATACCAAATATTTGCTTATTGTTTCGATTAACTCTGTGTTTCATAATATATCTGTGATCATTTTAATTCTAGGGTTTGTCTATTGTGAATCTTTTGTTTTTCCTTTAAAACCCTAACTTTCTAGTTTAGTTTTTAGTTTTTTTGTTCATGATTATAGAAAATTGAATGAGTATAATGTTTATTTGAGCAACGTGTAAATGGTTTAGGGGGTGTTTGTTTAAGCTTATATGTGCGCTTATGGGCTTATTTGATTTCTGCTTATATTTCATAATCCCTAATTTTCCGGCTTATATTGAGATTTGTGGGCTTATATAAGTTTATCATACCATAATAAACTTATATAAGGGGGTGTTTGTTTAAGCTTATATGTGGCTTATGAGCTTATTTGATTTCGGCTTGTATTTCATAAGCCTCAATTTTTCGGCTTATTTTGAAACTTATGGGCTTATATAAGTTTATAATGATATGATAAACTTATATAAGGCTCAAAATAAGCCAGAAAATTGGGGCTTACGAAATATAAGCCGAAATCAAATAAGGTCGTAAGCTCACATATAAGTTTAAACAAACACCACCTAAGCCTAAAAGCCTCAAAATAAGCCAGAAAATTAGGGCTTATGAAATAAAAGCCGAAACACAATTAAGCTCATAAGCCACATATAAGCTTAGGCAAACACCCCCTTAGAAGATTACTTGATTATACAATCGAATGCAAAATAGGATACGGTGGTGTATGGATGTCTGTTTGTACTAAACTCGCGATACAATGTGCCATCCTGGTAGTTACTGTATAATTTATGCTAATAAAGAGTCGAAATGGAGTATCGTTTTGAAAACTAATCATTGGGATGAAATGATGAATTTGCAATTACTTTTTTGCTGGTATAAGCCCCGTATAGTCTATAGATTGGTTTTGTGATTTTAACAATCGTTTGCAATTGTAGATGGCTCGTACTAAGCAAACTGCTCGTAAGTCAACTGGAGGAAAGGCTCCTAGGAAGCAACTTGCAACCAAGGTATGAATAAGTTCCTACTTGTTTTGGTTATTCAACATTTCTGTTTTGTGGGTCTCATCCATGTAACGAGGAACAATGTTATTTATGTTTGTTATTGTTGTGGTTATGGTTTTGTGTTACGTTAGGCTGCTCGTAAGTCTGCTCCAACTACTGGAGGTGTGAAGAAGCCTCACAGATACAGACCTGGAACTGTTGCTCTTCGGTTTGTGGCTCATTATCTGCTTAATCTGTTTCTTTTGAGTTTGTTTCGTTCTTTAGACCATTGGTTGTGATGTTGAATTGTCATATTTTGCAGTGAAATCCGTAAGTATCAGAAGAGTACTGAACTCTTGATCAGGAAACTGCCTTTCCAGAGGCTTGTTCGTGAGATTGCTCAGGACTTCAAGGTTCGTTTATCATATTTTCATCTTTTGATAATTACTTCATCATGTCTGTTTGTATGCAGTGAGTAATAGATTTTTGACACATCAAAGTTACTTACCTGAGTTTTNTGTTTATTTGAGCAACGTGTAAATGGTTTAGGGGGTGTTTGTTTAAGCTTATATGTGCGCTTATGGGCTTATTTGATTTCTGCTTATATTTCATAATCCCTAATTTTCCGGCTTATTTTGAGATTTGTGGGCTTATATAAGTTTATCATACCATAATAAACTTATATAAGGGGGTGTTTGTTTAAGCTTATATGTGGCTTATGAGCTTATTTGATTTCGGCTTGTATTTCATAAGCCTCAATTTTTCGGCTTATTTTGAAACTTATGGGCTTATATAAGTTTATAATGATATGATAAACTTATATAAGGCTCAAAATAAGCCAGAAAATTGGGGCTTACGAAATATAAGCCGAAATCAAATAAGGTCGTAAGCTCACATATAAGCTTAAACAAACACCACCTAAGCCTAAAAGCCTCAAAATAAGCCAGAAAATTAGGGCTTATGAAATAAAAGCCGAAACACAATTAAGCTCATAAGCCACATATAAGCTTAAGCAAACACCCCCTTAGAAGATTACTTGATTATACAATCGAATGCAAAATAGGATACGGTGGTGTATGGATGTCTGTTTGTACTAAACTCGCGATACAATGTGCCATCCTGGTAGTTACTGTATAATTTATGCTAATAAAGAGTCGAAATGGAGTATCGTTTTGAAAACTAATCATTGGGATGAAATGATGAATTTGCAATTACTTTTTTGCTGGTATAAGCCCCGTATAGTCTATAGATTGGTTTTGTGATTTTAACAATCGTTTGCAATTGTAGATGGCTCGTACTAAGCAAACTGCTCGTAAGTCAACTGGAGGAAAGGCTCCTAGGAAGCAACTTGCAACCAAGGTATGAATAAGTTCCTACTTGTTTTGGTTATTCAACATTTCTGTTTTGTGGGTCTCATCCATGTAACGAGGAACAATGTTATTTATGTTTGTTATTGTTGTGGTTATGGTTTTGTGTTACGTTAGGCTGCTCGTAAGTCTGCTCCAACTACTGGAGGTGTGAAGAAGCCTCACAGATACAGACCTGGAACTGTTGCTCTTCGGTTTGTGGCTCATTATCTGCTTAATCTGTTTCTTTTGAGTTTGTTTCGTTCTTTAGACCATTGGTTGTGATGTTGAATTGTCATATTTTGCAGTGAAATCCGTAAGTATCAGAAGAGTACTGAACTCTTGATCAGGAAACTGCCTTTCCAGAGGCTTGTTCGTGAGATTGCTCAGGACTTCAAGGTTCGTTTATCATATTTTCATCTTTTGATAATTACTTCATCATGTCTGTTTGTATGCAGTGAGTAATAGATTTTTGACACATCAAAGTTACTTACCTGAGTTTTCGAGTAAATTGATAGGTATAGAAAATAGTCCTTTTCTTTTGTCTTTTATGACAACTCGTGAAACATTTTTAACAAATTTGTTCCAAGTCAAAATTACAATTTTTGTAAGAGGCAGAGTACATTATTTGTCGATTTGAGGCATGTTTTCTTTGCTGGATTTGGAGGGTATCTTGGATATTTGGAAAGAATAAACATTCGTTTCAACGAAGTGTTCTCGTAGAACAGAATGATTCCTTGATTTGCAATTCGTGTGTGTGTGTGTGTGTGGGTGTGTGTGTGTGTGGAAATTGTTTAATTTGGGTTGCATTTTATTGGTGATGGGGTCAAAAAGGTTAAGTATAAAATTTTAACTAAAAACAAACAGACATAAGTTGGCTAACGTGTATTTAAATATGTGCGCACCATTTATATAGTATATATCATATATCAAAGAAAATATAAATGCTGGTAAGTTGGCCATACGCAGTCAACTAGCAACCTATTTGACCTAGACTTTCTTATGCTTTGGACCAAACCCATCTTGACCTACCCAGTCCCAGTCCAACCCACCTGTTTGATCACTTCTAACGATTCTTATGACGACTGATTCTCAAGTTCATCTCTGTTTTCTACATTTGCAGACTGATCTGCGTTTCCAGAGCCACGCGGTGCTGGCACTTCAAGAAGCTGCTGAAGCTTATCTTGTGGGACTGTTTGAGGACACCAACCTGTGTGCAATTCACGCCAAGCGTGTCACCATCATGCCTAAAGACATTCAGCTCGCCAGGCGCATTAGGGGAGAGAGGGCTTGATCCATAATGCTGGTTAAAATCTATGTTTTACTTGAGTATGGACGGATAAAATGTTCAGTTTCTAGTTTGCTTGTAACTCCTTACTGTTGGTATGAATTTCTGTTTGTTCTTGACAAGATTGTAGAAGCTATGTGATTTGAACTACCGTGTTGGATGATATATGGAGACAATAGTACTCGCTTGTTGAGGTTATGATCTATATATTATGCCCATATCTAGTTTATGATCTATATATTATGAGCATATCTAGTTCAAGGTAGGAGAGTACTCGGATTAGCAAATTTGTGATTGATTATTGTGAAGCTAAAAACTCAATTGGATCCACAATCTGGCTAAGAGTAACTGTCCTGCTGATTCTTTGTATGCTCTCTTGAATTTCATTTATTTTGGCTATTCAAAATGTTTTTCATAACACACTTAACTCTAATTATGAGCATTAAGCTGTTGCGTCAAACTCCTAAAAAGAGACATGGAATCAAAGTTTTGTTAATTGCCAAAATGTTTTAAAACCTGCTTTCTATGTATAAGGTATGATCACACATCTTAGGAAACAAGAGAGATCTAATGCCTCTAATCAAACTTTCTATTTTCTCTATATTATTTCTTTTTAACGTATAACGTGTCTAAGAATGGATTGAATACACAAAATGCTAATCTAAGGATACTGATTCTAAAAACCACCCCCTTCAATGCTTCTAAACAATCTCCAAAATCTCATCTTTACTCACCTCGCCATCTTTTTCAACTAAAATGTATATACTTCCCCCAAGGATATACAAATGCCTGTGATAGCCAAAAAGGCGGGCGGCACATCATCAGTTTCTTCATGCTTCAAAATAGAAACAAGTTCAGATCTATTTGACGATGAGGGTGCTGCTTGTTCCATTCTCTGTTGATTCCTTTTGACATAAGCAGTCTGGTAAAGGGTTCACATAAAATGCCTCTTCTGAACGAAACCGATCAGTCCCTTTTGTCCCTGTGATTGGACCTTTTCTCTTCCGTGGTGAGCCTTGCCTGCAACAAACAGTCAAATGGGTCAAAATTTGACATATGAATGGATCAATTTCGGATTAAGTTTTATATATAACCGGTCAAATGGGTTTAAAGTTGGTGCCAAATGGGTAAACAACAATACGGGATAGAAGTCACTCACAGTACTACAAATGAATATATTGTACTCCTATTTCACACCAATTATTTGCAGAAGAGGTTTACAGTTTAGACAAAAACTGTTTCAGGTTGACGACCAATTTTCACCTGTTACCCAACCTGCCCGACTGAACTAACAGCTCTAATACCCGACTTTTTTAATAGCTACAAACCAAGTTAAGGCGGACACTTTCCATTTAGTGGAGATATACGAATGGCAGGGCATGCACGGGACCTAAATGGAACTCGTATGCACTGAAACAGTGTTTCGCAGTGTGAAATTTTATAACATTAAAAGCTTATTACCTAGTGCATTTCCTTGAAATTTTATGGTAAAGCAGAATGAAAATTACGGAACCTCTACAGTAGATGGACTATATGAGTGTGATAGGTGGATATCAGGACCTGTTAACTCTAATATTTGTGGTTTCTGACCATTTAGCCCTGTTAACTCTAATATTTGTGGTTTCTGACCATTGAGCCCCTTGTGATGTGTCCTTTCGAGCACGTGTCTTTGCCCCTAAGGCCCATTTATGAATCACATCATGCAACATATTATTAGTTGAACAGGTGAGAACATACCGTCTTTTGTGAATCTCGGTAATCCGACTTGAAAGATTCTTGCCTTCTTTCATTGTACCATTAGCAATTTTATCAAAAAAACGAACAAGGAGTTTTCTGATAGACAAAAAGGTAAAAGTATTAGGAAAAATTTAAGAAGACCATATTAAGAAGTAGATTAATGTCAGGACTAAAATATCTAAATATATTCAACAACAAAACGATAACATTTTGTGAATTAGAATCAATGCTATCAATACTTTTTATAATAATATCGTGAACCAAATTGCTGGCATCTCAATACAAAAGCAATATTGAGCGGGTTTTAACAGATTTATAAGCAATTAAATGCAGAATTCATGTTTACCAAAACTTATGAAACATGAAGTTTTCATTATCTCAAGGTAACGATTTCCACACAATTGTAGCCAAAAAGCAAGTATGGTATCTGAAAGGTTTTGAATAAAAGCAGTAATCTGGTTTTGAAACAGCTAAAAACGAAAACAAAAAAGTACTTGCCTGTCGGGAGAGATGGTTTTTCTGTGTCCCAAAAAACGTCGATGACCCTCAACAGCCCTAGCCATATTCCCAGAATACGAGGGAATGAAAATGTCACTCTCCACCGATACGATGTAGTCTAATGCAGCCATTTGAGATGCATGGTTTATAAAAGGATCAAGCTCCTCATCCGTTGCCAATTTTTCCTTTATAGAATAAACACAGTATTTCATTTGAGACTCAAAAAGTAAGACAAGTAATAGAACCATTTTTCATTTTCAACACGCGGTCTCATTCAAGAATCAAGAACAACTATCTTGCCGGTTACAATCACTACTAAGTACTCCTAAGTCTTAACATTGATTCTGATCCACAAGATTTCCATATTTTAACATTATTGAAGCTATTTTTATATAATCGACTGACATAGGGACGCTAGTATCCTCATAAAATTCCAAAATACTAATTTTCAATAAGGATATTGCTATTTTCAAATAAAAGAAATCAAGGTTGAAGTCAAATAAACAACTCATTACAGTAACATGATGGACTACACACCTTGTTCTTTAAGATAGGGAAGCGATATGTGAGATCAGCCATACGGGTATCACCCCCATATATTTCTCCGGCTGCAATATATATTGGAGTTGTAGCTGGGAATCCGAGGGCCTTCAGGAACATGCCAACTTCTTTAGGAGTCAATGGGCAATACCCTTTTGCTCTTTGTTCTATGGGATCAATGTCTTTCACTTTCCAATACGACGTATTTTCTCTACACAACATAAAAATTTACACTTTAAAATCAAATACAATAAAATCGATATATTTGCTCTCGAAAGTGATCATTGTAATAATATACTTTACCGGATAGCAGTAAGTTCATTCGCTTCTTCTATGGATAAATCGTGTGTGCATCCACTAAAAGCAAGCATGTCCTTTTCATATCTCAAATGCAAGGCAATGTAAGGACCATAAGCCCTCATCCTGTCCACAAGCAGCTACAAAGAAACATTTGATTTAATTTAATAAAGCAGACCTGCAATTAGATATTAAATAAACTAATTAATATTCTTACTTTTCCCATTGCTTCAATAGGTGGCGAGAAACGGAGGGCTTCATAACAAGCACGACAACGCAACTTTTGAATATCCGGAGGAAGGTTATTATTAGCTAGCCTTGAGTCAGATTTTGCCGCCCGAATGACCTAAAAAGGGGAATTAAAAGATCAGTTTATTAGTTGTCATACCTTGATTTCGAATCCTAACAGAATTATTTTCAAATCCAAACATTGATACATTAAAGCACTATTTTGTGAGGAATCAATAACTACATATAAAAGCATAATAGATGTAATAATGTGGAACAAGATTGGTGTCAACAAAGGTATAAGATTGTGTAAAGCAATTTGGACAAAAAGATGTACAGTAAAACCTCTATAAATTAATAGTGTTGGGACTGAGATATTTTATTAATTTAGCTAGATATTATTATATCGATAAATTAATAATTTATTAATTTAAAGAGGTTTTACATATGAGATTTAAATTTTCAAGTGTAATATACTAGATACAATGTATACTCGTTAGAGATGAAAAATAAATTTGAAAAACAAGTTCCAATTAAAATTTTATGAATTCATATTCACACTTTATGAAAATAAAGTTACACTTTTTGTTGCATTACGAGAAGACAACACACAAACACTTGAGTGCGGAGATTTTGAGATAAACTCAATATAGATTTGAAGTTCAACAAAAAATAAACAAGCGACAATGAATTCATTTTTGGCTAAACAATCTTAGAATTTTGAAGTGTATCTCACACACACGCATATATACATAGATATGGCATTTTTAGTAATTATTAATTTATAGTTTCGTTGGGACTGGGGTTTCAAAAAAATTATTATCTTATTATTTTATCGATTGGGGTCCAAATTTGTACTGGTCCCAAGTTGGGACTGGACAAATTATTAATTTTATCGAGGTTATTATTTTATCGAGTATTAATTTATAGAGGTTTTACTGTAACATACCACCACACACCACCCCTTTTACCCATCTAATATTTCCACAGTTTTTCAATGATTGTTCATTTTTGTAAAGTATATGCAATTATTTTTTTAAGGTAATTTGAAATAAATAGCAAGATAAATTCACTTTATTTCCAATTCGGTCGCTGGACTTTATATATATATATATGCCACTAAAGCACAGTGCCCTTTTACAAAATTGGATTTTTTGGGGTAATTGTGACAAAAACAAACCCTGTTAAATTGACAAAGCAATGGTCTTTTATAACAGCTTCTGAAAGTTAGATGTTAGTATGTTACCCTTAACAATAGTTCAAGTCCCATCAATGGTCTTTTATAATGCATCACAAGAACCGCTTGTGAGTGATTCAATGGGAACAAAGGAGGTTGGTTCTACTCCTATAGTTGAGAAAATTGGGGAGCTTGAAAAGCTACTTATTGATGGGAAAGCTAATCTTGTGGATGATGATGGTCATCCTATTCAAAAGGTTGTAATAAAAAATCAGGAACAATGGTTGGATTTATTCACTCAGTTATATTATGGGAGCGTACCTGATAATCGTCCCACAAGCTAGCAATCTCTTGCTCATAGTAATCAATGCCTGACCAGCTTCTAAAGTGCTTGACAGCTCTTGTGGCAGTCAGTAATTCTTTTGGAAGTTTTTTTATTATTTTTACGTCATTCGCCAACGAAGAAATGAAATAATCTTCATCAAATACATCAGAGAAGTTGCTGCATTTCAAATAAATTTAAAGTTTTAAGTATCCAAAAGCCAATAATTGATATTAAATTATTACATAAACTTAAGAAAAACAGTACCTGGTATCTTGCCAAAACGAGCGTTTATCGAGCTCTGGTACTACAAGAGTAGCATTTATAATGCGGGCAACAGCTACCATATCACATATCTGGAAGAAGAAAAAATTAAAACACTATTGGACAGATACTTAAAGAACATTAACAAAGACTTGCTTTTAGAACAGAAAATGTTCAATTTATATACCTATAAAGCACCTAGCAAAAGCATCACATCAATGAAATACTTATTCTACTCGGTGGTAATGAATAATTATATCCAAAAGCACATTAATTTATATTTTATCCATATTTAGTTAAAACCATTTAGAAAAAAGCTAATGCTTTTCACCCTCTTTTGCCAATTCTCTAACACGAAACTACAATAATATATGGTCCCTTTATCGCACGAAATGTAAATTACGTGTTTCACAAAATGTTATGGCTTATGAGTTAGGAATCCATGTACAGAAATTATATTCCTAATCTTTTTTCCACTCCTGGTGTTAGTTATGTCCGAACTTCTTATATCAAACATACTTGGTCTAAATGGAACTAGGAAGTCATGAGAATTGCTAGCAAAATTGTGTTGCAATACATAGATATACTTGAAACATGTATAAGAAACAAGGGAAACATACCCCTGCACGCATTTGATTAAGCCCACCATTTGTATGAACAAGCAGGTAACCTCGGGTTTCTTGTGGACCTAAGGTCATAAACCAAGTGAAGCATGAAAAATTAATCATTTCATAGATTCACTATCAGAGATATTAGCTGATAAGATTTTATGCATACTCATCAGCTAATATCCAAAACGTCACTCCACGACTCAAGGCAAAATGAGGAGTTGCTAACCTATATAAGATGAGCTTGGATCGACACAAGGGACAAAGTCACGGTTCGGCGGAGGCTTCCACAACTTGGAGGAATCCAAAGAGCCATTAGCACCATCCAACTGTCAAGTCTAAAAGGAGTGAAAACATGAAAGGTGCATAACTACTTTTGTTTCAATACAAACAGATACACCTTGCTAATTGTTGGTGTAAAGGACTTTTTCAAACTACCACATTTGACCAGATTATTGCAAACAAACCATGATTCATAACAAAATGCAAAAAACAAACACTACAGTACTACACTTTGCAAGAATAGCAACTGCTGCAACACACATTCACTTCATCTCATTTCTTACCGGACAAAACAAAATAATTACTAAAACCAAAAAACTATGGAAAACTACATAATGAAAACCACTCAACTTCGCCAATATTAACATGGTTTTGGTCCAGTTATCCAAAAAAATAAATTTCCAAAAGGGTACGTGGTTTTACCAGTGATTAAGGTCCAGTGACCGGATTGGAAAGAAATTGGAAGTATGTTGCTATTTATTGCGATTTACCAATCTAAAATGGTTCTATCTTGCATAACACAGTGTTATCTGACATTTTCGCATAATAATTTCAAGTTTGCAACAAGACCAGATACA
This sequence comes from Artemisia annua, assembly GCA_014162995.1. Taxonomy (NCBI): domain Eukaryota; kingdom Viridiplantae; phylum Streptophyta; class Magnoliopsida; order Asterales; family Asteraceae; genus Artemisia; species Artemisia annua. The sequence goes on along the minus strand of LBNU01034386.1, from coordinate 47,863 downwards.
GTGGCTCAAAATAGTCATTAACTCCTACTGACCATCTCATGACTCGTGTACAAAAAGTTCAAAAAAACAAGACTTTCTAGGATTAATCGGGGCCTAAAAGCTGGAAATTAAAAGCTAAATAGATGGGGGAAATAAAAGTTATGTAAATGTTAGAGTGAATCACATTAACCTTGAGAGCAGGGAGAGGAGCTTTTGACAAATAGGGTCGTATCCACCTTCGCTCTCTGCTCAACTTTTGGTATCGAATTTCACGTTGCTACAAAGTCGAATTACCCAAGATCAGTGACATTCTCTCTTTAAATTCTTGTGAACACACGAAAGTATCATTAAACAAACATATGGTATCTAATTTCATATTTTACAAATCAAATCAGAAATTTCAAATTGAAATCAAATAAGAACCAATCAAAATCAAGAACTAGAACGTCTAGCATCCAAATCCAACATTTTTGATTCAAAGTTCTGAAAAAAAAACCCACAACCGCTCCAAATAATTAAATCTAAACATTATTTAAATAAAACCACAAAAATCTTACCAATAAAAAACAAAATACTCCGCATCTAAATCTTACCAATATCAATTCAAAAATCAAAATATAAAGACCCCAACAAGTTACCTAAGAGTGATCAAGTTCATAAACTGAAATGCCGAGTAACACACATAAATCTTAAGCATACAGAGTTTAACCAAAACCCATACATCCCCATTTCGATATACACATGATCACAACATAAAATTTACGAAAACCCAATAAATCTCTTTTTTTTTTTTTTTTTTTTTTTTTGGAAGGCAGTTTTTCAAAAATTTCCCAAATTAGTAACCTTTTCTGTTATCCAAAAAAATGAATAACTTTTAGCAAATGGCAAACCAAAATCACATTCCAATTACAGTAAACCAGTACAAACAGCATAACAAACCAAATAAATTACAAAAAACAAGAACCCTAAAAAAAACCCATGATCAAGAATCACTAATAATACTAAAAAATATATATAAAAAGAAAAAGAAAAGTACCGTGGGAAGGTTATAAGGATCAGGAAGCATAGAAACAACATGAGAAGGAGGGAAAAAGATATGCTGCAAATGAGCAGAAAACAAAGCCACCAATGAAATCAAAGCTATGGCGCATGTTAGCACTCTCCTCATCATCCCCAACTTCCGACATCTCTTTTTTTGCATTTTCTTTTTTTTTATAAAATCAATAAAGAACAACAACACATAGTTAGTTTTTACTCCTCCTCTGTTTTTGTCTATTATCAAGATCTTCAAAGGAATGATTTTTTTGATTATTATGTTCTCTCTCTATTATTCATTCTGTTTTATACTTTTTCTTTTCTTGTGTTTCTTGACTTTTCTTTTGGTGGGTTTTTAGGAATATGGATTTTTGTGTATTTATTTTGACAAGGACTGTGTTGTTCTACTAGTTTAAATAACCAACTACAAAATTCGGTGGCTTTTTGGATTTTTTTTTTTTTTTTTTTTTTTTCCTTGTAGGGTTTATTTCATTTTTTGAGAATTTTTCTAGCTTAGGTTACTTTTGGGGGAAATTGAGTGGTGATTCACTGATTTGCACACTCTCATAAATGATTGGGACACTCTAAATTAGAGTGTCTTGACATTTATAATCATTTATGGGAGTGTACAAATCACCTCCCAAATTGAAAGAGGGGACTAATATAGGATTAACTTATGAATGGACCGAAAGATATAGGTTTATGGAAATTGGCTAATTGGGGCATCGTCGGAGAGTGTGCGTCGTGCGCCGCTGACGTGTCACAAATACCGTGTTAACAAGTGTTTTTTCTATATAAAAATATATTATAAAGAGGTGACGTAAGATTTTGGCGTGTCCACGCACTGTTTTATCCTATTTTTCAAAAACTAAAGTTGTAGATCTCTTGGTTTCGCGGCAGCTTAAATCATTATAATCGGGGTACGTATAAAGGAGTTATTACCAAAATAATACTTGGTGCAATAAGGTTGACTTAGATGTATTGTTTTGGTAATAACTTTTTCATGCGAACTCTGATTTTGATGACTCAATGGCCAAGCAATTGGGAGAGATATCTACAACTTTATATTTCTCAAATTGAACCACGTGAGCGGCGCATGACACACACCCACTGTTACACCCCGTGCCCGCTTTGAACAAAAACTTTGACTTTAACGCTGAAACGACTTCACTTTGAAGGACACTTCATTACTCTATTGACCATTCATAAAAATATATAAACATTTTCGGCCCTTTAAAGTATTTTTAAATGAAACTAGACTCAATTACCTTCGAAACATCGGGCGGCACAACCCGTGACGACTTACAGGTCAAAATATATGATCTTTAGAGAATCGCTAAATTCTGAAAATCTATCCCAACCGCCCCTGCTGAAACATTTTGATCAAACAACTACCTCCCAACCGCAGGTTTGGGGCCTGCAGCTCCCAAATCTTGCGTTTTGACACTTTTTACGATATACCACTTATACCACTTTCGTATTACATCAAACTTTCCAGATTTACTCATTACATTATACATATCATATCCATATAAAAATACCATTTGATCCTCGGAATAGTAAACTGACGGGTTTTGTACCAAAACCCGTTTTGACCCATTTTCACAACAAACCACCTTTACCACTTCATTTACATACCAAACTTAACCAAAGCCCTTAGTATAACATAATAAAACGTTTCCATATTCAGTTGACCCGTTTAAAACCCATAATGGGTACAATTGCACTTAATCCAAACGCCCCTTTAACTTTGACCATGAACACTTAAAACATACTTTGACATATCGTTTGACCACTATTGGGTCCATTCTTTACCCAAACACCTTAATTTAGGATTTGAACAGAAAATATCCAAAGTGTTGCAAATTCGTAAACACAATCAAGTCACTAAGTGAATAGTCACTCAGTGAGTCATCTTCAGGATGCTCAGGACAAGTCTAAAGAAGAAAGACTTTCCATTCAGTGAGGCGGAACTCAGTGAATGATACCAGAGCTAAAGAAGAAGATGATGGAATCAGCGAGTGATGACAATAGCTCTCTGATCCCCAAATCTCTTCCTCTTCTATGAAGACCAAGAACTAAAGATCGAAGACNTAAAAGGCGCCTCAAGGCGCGAGGCGTGGCCTCGGCGCCACGAAATGGACCAAGGCGTGAGATCTAGGCGTCGTGTAAAAAGGCGTGGAATAAGGCGCGAAAAAGCGTGCAAAGGCGCGTCTTTTTGGTAAGTCGTGGCGTCATTTTTAGAAGCATTTAGGGGATTTATGGATTTGGGCCTGAATTTCAAGTATTTGGGTTATTTCTTTCTCGGGCCTCGTAATTTCAAAACTTAATTCCTACTTGGGCCTCGTATTTGGGCCTGGCTATTTGAGATTTGGGCTTTAGTATTTGAAATTGCTCTTATAAAATGATATAAAATTATAAATACATAAATTTATAAATATTTTGTTGCCGCCTTAAGCACGCCTTAAGAAACGCCAAGGCTTCGCAAAGGCGCGTAAGGCTTGAGGCGTGGTTGTGCCGCCACGCCACGCCTCACGCCTTTTAGAACATTGCTTTTGGGGGAAATTGAGTGGTGATTTGCACACTCTCATAAGACTATCTTTATCAACAATCTATCACAAGTTCACAACCCAATCTCTTATTAACATATTATTTTCTCTTTCATTCACCTACACAACCAACACATACAACCCATCTATAATTTTTTACCATTTATCAACAACCCAACTCAATCAATACATACAACCAATCAATTCTTTTATAAATAATAAATATTAAAAAGAAAAAAGAAAAGGAAAACAAATAGCCATTCATTTGATGCCATGTGGCAGATTGGAGGTTGTGACTTTGGGTCATCCAGCGAACTGGTTGGAAGGTTGGGTTGTATGATTTTATTAAACAAACAATATTTGTGTACTATATAGATTGGAGATTGGGTTGGCAACCCATCAATAAACAAAGTCTAAATGATTGTGACACTCTAATTTAGAGTGTCACAATCATTTATGGGAGTGTACAAATCACCTCCCAAATTGAAAGAGGGGACTAATATAGGTGGTATATCAATTATAGTATATGTTTTCTCCAAGGAAATCCAAAAGAAATACGGATAACCCGGGTCGTAGTCCGTGTGAAAGTGTGAATGGAAAATCGATTTCCGGATCACAAAACGCGTAGTGAAAAGTGATAAAAGTGAGATAATGATGAATTACACTAATGAAAATGAAAATAAAGCACAAATAAACACGTAAGCAAGTAAATCACGTAAATAAGGCACACGTAAGCTAAAAATGTAAAAACGAAATTAAAAAAAACGTAAAATAAACGTAATGTAACAACTAAAAACGTAAAATTAAGGCAAAACTAATCCTAATGGTGCAATTTAAATTTTCCTAAGCTAAAAATAATAAAAGAAAATTTTTAGAAAAAGAAAATTATTATTTTTGTCTTTTTATTTTTATTTAAGAATTAAAAACTATTTTTGTATTTTTATTTAATAAAAGAAATTTAAACTAATTATGAAATTAAAGATTTAATCTACAAATCTAATTTTGAAAAATCTCACTAAACTAAAAACTAATTTTAAAAATAAAAATGAAAATTATTTTTGTCTTTTTGTGATTTAATTTGAAATTAAAAATTGATTTAAAATTCTAAATTCTATTTAAAAATGAAAAGAAATAGTAAATTAATGAGAAAAATTATGAAATTTTTATGAGAATCCTAAAATAATATTTGAATTCTAAGAAAAATATAAAAGGTGAAAAATTAAGCAGAAAAGTGCTGATTAGACCAAAAAGCAGTTTGGAATAAGTGCTTATAAATAAGCACTTTGACCAAATCTGGTCAAACTTTCACAGAATGTTCTTAGGACTCTAATAAGCTCAGAAACACTTAATTTTGACCAAAAATAACACTGAATCATGCAAATGAAGGGCTAACAGTTGAGAAAAAACACTTATAAGGCTCAAATAAGCTCCTAACTACACAAATAAGCACAGGACTGAAAAAGATGCTCAAACACACTTAAATGAACTCAAAAGAAGCAAAGGATCTCAAACCACAGGCTAAAATAACCAAATGCATGCAAACTGTAAGTTCAGCATACACTAAAGATGGGACAAACTAGTAGAGGCTAATAAGCAGTTGAAATAAGCTCTAAAAAGGAAACCAAAGGCAGATTCTTACAACTAGCTGGCTTAACTAACTTTTGCCCCAATAAACTCACTAATAGCTTATCTAGATTGCTAGTAAAGTACTTATGAACTTGAGCTCAAATCTGAGAAGCAGGGGAAATGTCCAGTGGATTACTAACTTAGAGCTTAATTCTAGGTGAACAAATAAGCTATAATTTGAGATTTTCTTGTTGATATAGATCCAGAAGCTGGCAAACTTCTCAAAGCAACAATTCAATCCAATTTCCAAACACTTTTGAATCCTACAAGTTCTTTAAAAGATCTTGCCAATTCTGAGTACAAGTGAGTTTTGACTTTTTTTTATTGCTACTAAACTTTGACTAAAATGAACTTTGATTGATCTAATGTTATTGATTATGATGTGTAAGGCTATTATGCAACTAATTTAAGCTATCCTAACAACTTATGCAACTATATTGAAGATTATGCTACTGATTAATCTAACAGCTAAGAAACTAGATGAGATTCAAGTTATTTTTGACTTTTTATGAACCAAACCTCCAAATCAAAGCTTAACTGAGTTATTTAATGAGTAAGCAAGCAACTGAGATCAATGTTACCAATTCTAACAACTTCAACATTCAGCAAATCTCAGATCCAAACACACCTTAACCTAACTGAATACACTACAGCTACTTGATCTAAGTCACTAGCATTCACCAATTCAATCAATATCAGACTCTAATGATCAATGAACACCAGATTAACAACAATATGCAGCTATAACACTATGAAGCTCAGATTCTCAGTACCAAATATTGCAACACAGTCAAACAATTATATGCAATAAACTACTCAAATCCAACAAAACAACAAACAATGATCACATAAACTCATATAACATGAACCAGTACTGAAAATTAACAAACTAGATCAATGAAACAGTAAACTATATGGATTATACTAAATTGAGTGGAATTTAAACAAAACACTTACAAAGCACTTTCCCCTCAGCGCCAATTGAGGGGATTCACTATGCTTACCTATCTTTAGATAGGCCAATGGCTTCCCTTTCTCCACTTAGACTACCAATTCAATCACAGTTCATCACCATAGCTTCTCAGTTGACTTTTGTTGACTATTTGTGATTTTGAGAATAAATTGATTAAGTGCCAAAACTGAGTCTCACAAAAGCTATAATAAGCTGAAATGAAACTTTAGAAATAGAAATCTAAGCCTGTTGAAGCTTGTTTTAATAAACTACTATATATATATATATATATATTTTATTTTTCAAAGTATTTTCTTATTATTTTTTTTTGTGTGTTTTTGGTTTTATATAAGCTAAAAAACAGTAGCGAAATAAGATTTGAAGATAAGAGCTGAAATAATGGAAACAATAAACAATATGCTCAAACAAACTTATGGAAATAAGCAATAACTATATTTAGGAAAATAAGAGACAATTATTTAAAACACAACTAAACTTTCATTCATTCATTAAAAACATTATAAAGAGAATTTAANTTTTTGTGTGTTTTTGGTTTTATATAAGCTAAAAAACAGTAGCGAAATAAGATTTGAAGATAAGAGCTGAAATAATGGAAACAATAAACAATATGCTCAAACAAACTTATGGAAATAAGCAATAACTATATTTAGGAAAATAAGAGACAATTATTTAAAACACAACTAAACTTTCATTCATTCATTAAAAACATTATAAAGAGAATTTAACAGCATAACAATACAAAAATAAGGCACACCTAAACTAGTGAGGGGAGGGGGTATTTATACACGAATGGGGATGAGTCCTTAGATCCTTCTAGCCTTCCATGTCATCAATCCAGGTGGTTTTGTGTTTGTTTGAGTGCCCTTATCACCCTTAGATCAACTTGGTGCCCACTCCTTTCCATTTCAGCCGTTAGATTAGATCACCCAATCATTTGGGCACTCACTCCCACACGGATTGCCATCCTGGCAGGTCTGACACGTCAGAGAGCTTCTAGAACATGTGTGAATGACTCAATTGTCCTTAATTGTGGTAGAATTTGGGCGTATGAATTTTAGGGTTCTAGAAACAGTAACTGGGGTGAATTGGGGGTGAAATTGGGTGGCGCTTTTATTCAAATGGTAATAAATAAGTTTGTTGGGTCGGATTGTGGGTTAAACGGATAGGATGGGTAGTGGCTTGTTGGGCTCAGGTTGAATAAGGGGCTTGGGTTATGTAGGATATGGGTTAGGTTTTTTATAAAACATAAGGTCTGGTGTTGTTTTAAGTATAGATTTAGAATTTGGTTTTAGTAAAATGACAAGGGCCGAAAGTGTAATATCTGAATCTTCAAGGACCTCTACTGCCATATTTCCAAAATGTGATCCAAGGGCCATTATTGTAAATCTCTGATTCTTGGAGGTTGATTTTGACCAATTTAGCTCGAATATGATCTTTGTTGACGAAATCTTCCCCGGCCTCGGCTTCTTTACACTCTTTCCAATTCCCGTGCTCGTTTTGTCGTGTTTTCCTTTATTTGTGTCCATTTCTTGAAATATCCGTACCTGCACAATCATAAACACAAAAACACATATATTTGGCATATTTGGCTCGGTTTTTGGTCGTATTGGTCCGTTAAATTAGGTAAAAGGTATGTGTAAATTAACACATACCAATAGGATTAACTTATGAATGGACCGAAAGATATAGGTTTATGGAAATTGGCTAATTGGGGCATCGTCGGAGAGTGTGCGTCGTGCGCCGCTGACGTGTCACATATACCGTGTTAACAAGTGTTTTTTCTATATAAAAAAATATTATAAAGAGGTGACGCAAGATTTTGGCCTGTCCACGCGTTGTTTTGTCCTATTTTTCAAAAACTAAAGTTGTAGATCTCTTGGTTTCGCGGCAGCTTAAATCATTATAATCGGGGTACGTATAAAGGAGTTATTACCAAAATAATACTTGGTGCAATAAGGTTGACTTAGATGTATTGTTTTGGTAATAACTTTTTCATGCGAACTCTGATTTTGATGACTCAATGGCCAAGCAATTGGGAGAGAAATTTACAACTTTATATTTCTCAAATTAAACCACGTGAGCAGCGCATGACACACACCCACTGTTACACCCCGTGCCCGCTTTGACCAAAAACTTTGACTTTAACGCTGAAACGACTTCACTTTAACGGACACTTCATTACTCTATTGACCATTCATAAAAATATATAAACATTTTCGGCCCTTTAATGTATTTTTAAATGAAACTAGACTCAATTACCTTCGAAACATCGGGCGGCACAACCCGTGACGACTTACAGGTCAAAATATATGATCTTTAGAGAATCGCTAAATTCTGAAAATCTATCCCAACCGTGGGTTGGGATTTCCAACCGCCCCTGCTGAAACATTTTGATCAAACAACTACCTCCCAACCGCCGGTTGGGGGCCTGCAGCTCCCAAATCTTGCGTTTTGACACTTTTTACGATATACCACTTATACCACTTCCGTATTACATCAAACTTTCCAGATTTACTCATTACATTATACATATCATATCCATATAAAAATACCATTTGATCCTCGGAATAGTAAAATGACGGGTTTTGTACCAAAACCCGTTTTGACCCATTTTCACAACAAACCACCTTTACCACTTCATTTACATACCAAACTTAACCAAAGCCCTTAGTATAACATAATAAAATATTAAAATGTTTCCATATTCAGTTGACCCGCTTACAACCCATAATGGGTATAATTACACTTAATCCAAACGCCCATTTAACTTTGACCATGAACACTTAAAACATACTTTGACGTATCGTTTGACCACTATTGGGTCCATTCTTTACCCAAACACCTTAATTTAGGATTTGAACAGAAAATATCCAAAGTGTTGCAAATTCGTAAACACAATCAAGTCACTAAGTGAATAGTCACTCAGTGAGTCATCTTCAGGATGCTCAGGACAAGTCTAAAGAATAAAGACTTTCCATTCAGTGAGGCGGAACTCAGTGAATGATACCTGAGCTAAAGAAGAAGATGATGGAATCAGCGAGTGATGAAAATAGCTCTCTGACCCCAAAATCTCTTCCTCTTCTATGAAGACCAAGAACTAAAGATCGAAAACTTTATACTGAAGATTTAGGCGGGACTTTTCACTAATATGTTTGAGCGGAATAAAGTAAACTTTAGTGATAAGTCAAATCAAATACGAGTTGGTGATAAAAGTAGTGAACAGTTGCTTACACTGTTCACTAAAGCAAAGAAAGAGAGTTTCCAAATATTGATGCATTAAATGGAAGATGTACCTCTTTGTACCTCATCCATTAGAATCGTGACACACACTTACCTAACCTCACTAACTGCAACCTCGTACTAGTATAAATAAGATCATAAGTTGGAGTAGAATGGTTGACAAGTTTTTGTAGAAAATGCTTAGCATTCACAAATCTTTCTACTCCTCCAAAGCAACTAAGCCCCTGAGATAGCTCAGTTGGTTAGGATAGTTGTACTTAAGCTTTGAGGGTCCCTCAAGTACCAAGAAAAACCTTATCATGGACCTGAAACTTGAGTATAATACCTTCAGGGCCAAAGACTCTAAAAGTCTCTCTCAGACCTATACCCGATACAAGACCTTGCTCAATGAGCTAACCAATGATGGTGTCACCTTGTCTAAGCATGAGATCAATGTTGGCTTTGTCAACAGTCTCCAAGAGAAGTGGTTAAACTTCTCTCAAGGTCTTAGAAATGCTAACCACATTCAAAACCTTGATCTCCCTGAAATCTATGGGAAGTTTGTCTATGAAGACAACCTAATCTCTAAGAGATACCCTGATTCAAAGAGGAGTCAAGAGACCAAAAAAGCCCTGACTATTGCACCTATATTCACTGCTTTCTATTCTAATGGTGTTGTGCAGGATTTCCAAGAAAATTCAGATGATGAGGCCGATGAAAGAACCAGCGAGGAGTACATTCATGATTTACAAATTGAATTTCAAGAAAGGGCACTCTCTGCTAACTCAAAACGTTTTATTAAAAGAAACAAAAATTTTACAAATGCAAAAGCAAATGAAAACGCTGAGTGTTTTAAATGTGGCAAAAGATGTCACTTTACAAAAGATTGTTTCTCAAAAACAACCTCACCCTCATATAAATTTTCTGGAAACAGTTCCTCTTCAAGATCTAGCAAGTTTTAACCAAAAATGCTTCAGTCCTCTGACCTCTCAACATTTTTAAAACAAAAATGAATGACAAATAAAATCAGAAATTCCAAGATAGTATGCGCAGTTTCACGGACAAACTAATATCCACAAATATGCAGGTAATGGTTGGCTATAATGCTTATATGGCTTTAATGGTGCTACAAATGCACATTTTTGAAAAAAAAAAAAAAAAAAAAAAAAAAAAAAAAAAAAAAAAAAAGAAAGCATTTTCCATATTATTTTGCAGCCGCCTAACTTTCTTACATCTATAGATATATTTGGAGCCCCTTTTCAAAGTAATATTACAAAAACATATAGCATGCTCTAAATCTTAAATCAAATGACATATTAAAAAAAAATGCAAATATTAGTAGGAAAATAACCTTTAGAGCTTCTTTTATTCACCTTTGGATGATAATAAATCTCTGGGATGTAGATTATTTGAATGAAATCTTTAGGAATTTGAAAATGATTGTATCTTGCTCTGGTATTTATGTTAGTGCGGTGACGGTCGGTTTTCTTTTATTTTTTGTTCTGATATATCTTTACAAATATGAGGCTTTTTAGAGTTTAAATGTTTTGATGAAGATGAATGACTATTCTGCGTCTATAGATGTGGGCATTAGTTGGTGCTTCACTTTCCTTTTGAATAGCAAAATGGCTCCGTCACAACGCACAAAATTCATATCTAATAAAATGGCAACCCGGCATTACGTCCTATTTCAGGAATTGTTCATGACGAATATCAGACTTAAATTGGCTCCGTTGTAACACACGACAGCCAAATTCCTCATTCATTACATATAATATTCTAGACTATTATTTACACTTTTCAAAGCTAACAGTTACTCGATATTTAACAAAACATGAAAATTTCTTTTAATAATACTTGCAACAACGCAAATTTAATTATGTTCAAAAAACGATGCGGATTTGATTGATGTAAACGCCATGCAAGCTATAGATTGGCATGATTGCATAGAACGTACTATTTTATTTCTAAAAACAAAGTGTAGATCTCAAGGAGGTTTCACATTGATTAAGGATACGGGTTTCCATGTGCAAATAGCTTGTCGAAAGGATCACTAGAATATGTCATTAACTCATGGTACTTGCGTAGTCTAATCATCGAAAGTTTAGCACACTAGCTATTTATGTGTGTTACTCATAATTTCTTGAAGTTTTTAACCAAGTCGTGGTGTTTTGAAAAAGTATTTGCCAAAAGATGGAGATCTTGAACTTTTCTACCTCCTTGCTTGGTTTTCTATTTTATCTGCATTTAGAAAACAAAAATTATGACTGCGTTTGATCAAGTCAGATTGGGCCTGGTGATTCATAAGCTATTACTTATCCATAACAAAAGTTTTATAATCTATTACGAATCCCACACAAAATATTAAAGTACTTCCTGCATATGAAGCACAAATATAATCAAAGTTACAATAGCTATCACAAATCATACACTATATTACACGCCATAGATAAAATCATCAAAGTATTTCCTCCATAGGGAACACAAACCCAAACTTCCATAATCTATATTACACGCCAAAGATAAAACCATTTTCCTCCACGCAGAAGACAAATTACAAGCGGCTAGCAGGTGGCCTAAAACTCGAAATGCCAGTTATCTCCTTAGCCGTACCCAAGGTGTTAATGTCATAGGTTCCCTCATATGAGAAGATCGGCTCCAAATCACCAAACGCCTGACACCAACAAGGAGAAACACTATATTTTAGAAGGTTTTAGGATAGATATATTTATGTGAAAGGAAAAAACTACCAACAATTTTCCCCAGTAAACCAAAGATGACAAATATAAAGAGAGAAGTCCCTTGAACCACCGCAGAAAAAATAAAAATTGAGTAGATAAAACAAAGAGGTATCCCTGTTCAAGCTACCTACTCGGGGAATTTTTCTTTGGCTCTGATGTACGTGCCTAACCGGTATTCCCATGGCCATTTCCGGTGTTCAAAAGAAAATTTGTTTGAAGGGTCTAATTTTGTTTCAGATAGCTCATTTGACTACTAGATTACAAATCATATGGGAGTAATTAAGGAGGGGATAATATACAAGGCCATATGGACCAAGCGTATATGAAGAAAGCCAAAAGTTGAACTCAGCTTTTTGCATACTGTGCGCCAGCATAGTTAATTTGAGCTTGGCAAGAGACGAATTGAGCTCAGTAGACCATTAAGTTTGGTTTCTTTGTTAAAAAGTAGCAAACGCTTAAAATATGGCTCTTGCTGCTATACTAGAAATATGAACTTAAAAAAGTGCCATCATAATTTTCTCATTAAAAATAATGTCATTACCTAAGGAGACAGCGGCTAGGACAGGCACTTTTTGTTGTCAAAATTTTTATAGAAATTCTGAATCAACAAAAGATATCACTCAGCTTCAATTTTAAGGCCATAAAGCCTTTATCTTATTGTGCGCAGCATGAAAACCATGTAAAACTAATTATTGGAACAGGCAGCTGATTGCGGTTACTTACTAGTCTAAACATCTTCAGAGAAAAATATGATTAATTACCTTTGCGACTAAAAACATTATCATTTCCACCAAGTAACTCACAGCCATAATCATAGATTGACGAGTTAAGAATATGATTACCTTTGCGACTAAAAAATCGGCTATTATTCCATTGCCACCAAGTAACTCACGACCAAGTGCAACCGACTCTCTAGCCTTCAAGGTGACCCATGACTACATAGTTTATTAGCAGCCGGCATTAGAGCAACACAACAAACCACATCCGTGCGTTTCATTTGTTACAAAGAAGTAAATAGAAAAATAAAAAATAAAAAATAACAAGAGAATGAAAGATTGAACCTTGCCCAAGCTGGCTTGACCAGAAGTCATTTTACCACTCTCATACAACTTGCAAAGGCGCCAACCCATGAGAAACATTGCTTGGATATTAGACAACATTTTGACTAGCTTCTGTTGGTTGATTTGGAAAGCTGCCAAAGGGGCTCCAAACTGCTTCCTCTCTTGTAAGTATCTGTAAACCACAAGACGAACAATAGCTATCACGACAAAAAATTTAATAGAAAAATAAAAAAAGGAAGCAGTCTGAAGCAGATAACATATATATCTCAAGTGAAACACATAGATATTGGATCTGAATACCGATGGCACATATCATAAACACCCATTGCAATGCCAATAGTTTGCCATACAACCATGACACGGGAAAAAGCAAGCACCTGTGCACATTCATGTAAAGGTAAATAGATCTGTAGGTAAATTGATGACAAAGTAATTAAAGACATGCTTGCAAGAAGGATTAATAATTTATATCTTTGTTGAAACAAAGAACCAATTAATATTGTAAATGAAAACATTATCATCGTACTTTGCTTGTGTCTCGGAAGGAGTTGACCCCAGGTAACCTGTCTTCATCAGGGACAAATACTCTATTTAACATTATATCTCCATTCTGAACCATTCTCAGCCCAATTTTATTCTCTATCTTTGTAACATTTAACCCAGGTGCATGCTTCTTTACAATGAACCTTTAACAAATTAGGAAGCACGTGAACATAACTAAACGTGGAGTAGTAAAAGTACATGAAAATTATTTCTTTCTTGATCACAAAAGAAAAATTAACACGCTTTCTGGATTCCTGTAACATAAATTTTGTTACCCATTTATATTGTTTGTGTCTCTGTTAGTAGCAAATATAATCAAAACATTTGCAAAAGTGCTGTTTCCAACCCATCGTTTTTGGCCTTCAAGAACCCAGCCTCCTTCTACCTAATAATAAGGACCCAAATCATATCAAATCAGGCACAGCATTAGAAAATAAATACTAAACACAAGGAATTGGAACCACAGTGCGCAGTGGAGTCATCACTGGAATTAACCTTTGTTGCTGTTGATGTAAGGCCAGTTGCATCACTTCCATAATCAGGCTCAGCCCAACCCTAAAGCAAAACAAAACTAGAATCAATTAGCAGAAAATAGTTATTTAGCTTATCTCTAAATTAGATGAAAAGCTCTCACTCACCCAACAAGCAACTGTGTGAAGTTTAGCTAATGATGGCAAATACTTCTGTTTCTGTATTTCCGATCCGCACATATCTGTTCTTTCAGATATAAAAAGGTTACAAGATTTTATCGTTCAATCATTGATTTAACTTATAATAGAAGTGGCTCGAATGGCGGGACAAGATTACTGTTGGGCAACATGTGAAACCGGTTTCGGTTGAATCTGGTCTCCTTTTAGCCATTTTATCAATAATTGGAGCGCTTAAATGATTAAAAAATAAATACAGTATATATCACCACAATAACAAATATATAGTGTTGAAAGATAAAAAAGAAATATAGGAGATTTCATTAATCAACTAAAAATAACATCCCGGAAACTTACCACCTCTAATAGTTACAAGTAGAGATATAAAGAATGATATCCAAATATTGTAATTGAGATCTTACCTATAGTGAGCATTGCCAAAGAAGAATGTGCTATTATGAAAGTGGCGCAGCTTGCATCAACTCTAGCTATTTCTGCCCCAGCTATCGCATTTGCAGTGACCGACAAACCCGGACATCCATAACCCTGAAGAATACAACCATTACATCAAAATACTGTTTGTAAAGTAGTAGTATAAGTATAAAAAGCTATATAACCAAACTACCTTGATAATTCCACCAGATATGTTCAGATCACCTAGCTTTGGAACAACTTGAAACGGAAATTCAGCCTTCTCCCAGTACTGCATTCAGACATTAAAACTGAACATCAGATTCTAGTATATAGGTGTACATGACCATGAAAATAATTAATATACTGGTCCAGCACTGGCTTGTAACTTGGAGCCTTGATAATTAATTACTACACGCGCATGGTTTGTTATGCACATGTGTATACGTGGTGTCTAAGAAAATCGTAGGCCTTTCAAAATTTGGCGGCTTAGTTATAATTAGACACCCCCATTTTGGATTAGACTACTTCCCAAAGAGATGTCAAGAATGATTCGATGAATGTTTGGTTTACTAACAACCCTAGTATTATGTATTGAGAACAATATATGAAAGTACCGTTGTCATTATTGGAGCAACTTCTTTCTCCACACACTTTCGTACTTTCAGTCTTAAAGCTTGCTCTTCAGGAGTCAGAAGGTCAGCAAACTGAAAATAGTCTGAGGCTGACATTCAAAACATAATTAAGAAACATTAGCAGGTTCAGGCCGTGCAAATTAAACCAAGGGCTAGCAGTATATAATTATCATAGTTTCATCAATAAATCTCACTGCAAGGTGGAAAGATTGACGCTGGTTTTGCTTGAGGAAATGCCATACAGACATCTAGTGGTGAAAGCTTATAATTCGAGCCCTTTGAAGCTGTTTTTTGGCTATCTGTTGGAAAAGAAAGCAACAGAAAACGATGAACACCTCAAACTTGCTATTATAGTATGACAAAAAGAAAATGAAATAAGCAAAGCTATTTAATCTATTTAAGTTGAGATGGAGTAACACTGATAGTAGTTACGAAATAAAGATCTTTAAAAAACTTAGTACAACATTAGGGAGATATGATACATAAGTATCACAGCTACGAAGCAAATATTACATAAAACAACTACTGTGTATATGTCAAACATTATCATGCAATAACTGAACTTCTTGTTAAACATGTTTTTCCATATCCGGTGATACTTTTGAAATATTATGCGTGGAGTTATCTTTACATGATAAATAGTAAATCAGTTAACATGCTGTTTATAAGATTAGATAGTAAGCATGATGATAATCGCAAGACAAGAGTTTTTTACGGATCAGGATGATATAGTAGCTAGTAGAAACAAGAAAGACCTTGGTGTTTAGATGATTGAATAGTCATGGTGATTGATTAGTAGTATGGTATTGTTTGTTTAGAGAGAGGAAAAATCAATACAAATTAGTGGCTCCGCACATTTACATTGTGCTCTAGAGTACCATTTTTATAGGATGGCATGGAGGAATTTGTTTGGAATGTATTGTTTAGTGTACTACTAATTTCTTTTTATTAACTTTAATTCATTACAATACTATTTATTTTTAGAGTTAATTACATAAAGAGTTTAGTTATTTAAAAAACCAAACATTCCTCACATACCAAGGGACTCATCCCACCATCCATCTAAAAAGAAATCAATGGTTGAGATTAAAAGCATTTAATATTTCACCCATTTTTTATAATTTAATTATCTCTTAAACCGTTAATCGTTAAGCGAAAATAATTATACCATCGCGATGAGCATTTAATTATCTTTCTATAGATATGCATTGTGATATACTTTCGACAAAAAAAAATTTTTTGTTTTTTTCACGTTTTTTTTCGTGGCCGAAAAATATCATATGTGATATATCATATATGATATTACATATCATATATGATATATCATATATGATATTGCATATCATATATGATATGTAATATCATATATGATATATCATATGTGATTTTTTCAGCCACGAAAAAAAACGTGAAAAATACGAATTTTTTTTTTGTCGAAAGTATATCACAATGCATATCTATAGAAAGATAATTAAATGCTCGTCGTAATGGTATATTTTTTTTCGATTAACGATTAACGGTTTAAAAGATTAATATTTGAAAAAAGAGGATGAAAGTGGTTTTTTAGATTGTTGGGATTAATCTCATCCATTAGATCAAATAAAGATGGAGGGGAGATGAATGGTAGAGATTAGTCCCTTGGTATGTAAAAAATATTTGGTCCTCAAATGATCTTATATCTTACATAAATCATAAATGTGGTTTACACACAGTTTCACATTTCGGCTATCATCTTAACTAACTAACTAGTCGTCCTTGTGAATGTCATTTTGTAACAGACCGGTCTTTTGACCAAACGGTCGTTACCATTTTTCATTAAGTTTGGTCATGTGATGGCAAAACTGTCTTTTTAAGTCCATAGTAAACTACATGGACGATTTATGTAACTAACTCTGAATTTTACAAAGTGTCAACCACATAGATGACAGGGGTAATTAATTAAGATGAGGAAAAAAATGTGAAACTATGTGTAAACCACATGAACGATTTATGTAATTAACTCTTATTTTTATACGGTTTTTAATTTTTACAACAAATTTGATATATATTTATAAATGATTGGAGGGAAATGATAAGTATTGGAGGAAATTAAATAAATAGACGTATCTCATCTCTTAGTCAGGGTGTAATAGTCACCTTCTTACTGTTAGTTTTATGGACATAACTTAGTAGATGTATCTTATGATCTAACTCGAGGTCACGGGATTGCACACTTTACGTATGAGAATTAAAGTTTAATAATTTAATATAAAATGTTATATTGAATTATTAATTACACAAAATGTCTAACGACCGTTAATATTTAACGATAAATGACTAGCGACCGTTAACCAATAAAAGGAAAGAATTATAGGATGAATAATGAAAGTCGAGAAAGTTCCGAATCCCTCTTATGGGGGCTTGGGTGATCGGTGGGGGATTGGGGAAGCCCAATCCTACACCAACTTGTCCTCCAAGTTTTCGAATCCTATATAAACAAACTTAGGGGTCATTATTTGTTACTCTTGTACACATAATCTAAACCCTAAATTTGTGATTTCTTTTCTCTTGTTCCAACCAATGGTATAAACATCCCTTAAAGGGTTTGTTCGATTCTTTTATTAAAACAAATAGTTTGGTTTTGTTTTGTGTTCTAAAACTAGCATTACTTTAATTCTATTTAGTGCGTGTGTACAAGAACGTGATATAATCACACTATTGATTATATCTTGGATTGAATTGCAAAATCGGTAAGGGGTAATTCGTGTAATCCTATAAACCCTAATTAGGGTTCTTGATTGTAGTAATGCTTGAAGTTGATTCTTGTATAGCTAGAATCAAAAGGTACGCTTATTTTAAATTTGGTTAATTAATTTACATGTTATATGTTCTTATACGATTCCGCATGTGTACTTGATGTTTATTGTTTATATTTATGAGTAGTTATGTTAATTCCAACACTTACCACCTTTATCTCAGCACCACATAATAATTTCAACACACCACCTAACCCACGATCTAACAGCCGAGTGGTAACCATCAAACCAAACACATAAAAATATATCACTTTATATAAACATACCCCAATATACCCCTCACACACTGACAAACAAAAATATAATAAGAAAAGGATGGATCGCTACTCCCATTTTCATTCTTTTCCGTATATAAAGAGACCACTAACTATCCCCAAAACAACGCCTTCACGAACCAACCTTGTCCCTCCGCTATCGCCTTCGCATGTGAAGTAAGTGCTTTACGTGTGGTGACAATACACCGTAATGTCTCGTCTTGCTGCATGATAAACTTAAAAATACAAAGCCTTTTAAAATTCCATGCGCGTTTTTTTTTTTTTTTTTTTTTTTTTTTTTTTTTTTTCTATTATTTTTTTGCATAAAGTTGATTACTCTGATAAAATATATATTAATCACAGAAAGTTGAAGTACAATAGAATAAGGTTGAGATACTACCTTAACCTCAAGCAACACTTGAATTACCAAAAATAAAAGCTCGATTTTTTGAGGAGACTAAAATCTTCTCAATTCTTCTCAATCCTTCTCTAAGCTTTTAATCTTATCATGAGAACTTAATTGGGATAGAGATTGTATGGTTACTTTTTCTTATTCTTATTACAATTACTATTTGGTGGGGATGCATTTGGTATTATTCACAAACTCCTCTTGTAGATTACCTTGACTTGATGTTTAAAAAAAATTACCTTGACTCTTTGCGATAACAATCATTCGAAGCCTACCCCTTGAACAGGTGTAATCTTGGATGTGGTGGAACTAATGATCAACCTAAACTCAAGGTCTTTGGTCTAGTTGTATGAGTTGCCCATATGTTGCAGGTTCAAGCTTCGTTGGAGACATTTGTGAGACTAGGCGTACCTGTGCATAGCAACGGAAATTTCTAGCGGCAGATAGTTAACGATATGTGATATTGTGATAAGTGTTTCGTGTAACGTTCAAAATAGAACGTGAAAAGATTAAATTATAATTGCAAACGGTTGTAACATGCGATAATTCAACTCAAGCAAAAATTCTAAACATGTATCAAAGCCGCCATAATACTTTAGAGATGGGTCTTTAATTATGTGCATTGTAGTCATTGTAGAATCAAAGATGGTTTTTTAGTTGAAGTTGCTATTTTAGATTTAGTCAACTTCAATAAAAGGTATATTAATAAAGTGGATATTAGGGATTCATCTTTACTTTTTTTTAAAGCATTTTTAAGTTTAAAAAATAAGTAAATTTGTTTTATATAAGCAGTAGAGATAATGTATCAACGAACAAAGAAACATATTCTTTCGGTATAAGATATGTACAATCCTTATTCACCCAGATATTTTAAAGAAAAGTAAAAAGAGTCAATGTGTGTTATTTGGTATAATGAATTTACAGCTGCAATTCTTTATCATCTAGTAAAATATTATTTTTGAAAACCTACAATTGAGAATAAAAGAACATACTAAAGTGGTTAAATTAGCACATACAATAATAAAGTAATATTCATAACCAAAATTTAATGATTTAAAATTAAAGTAATAAACAAAAAAAAAATAGTAATACTCATGAGCGTACTTGTTGGTAACAAGGAAGAAGACGCCCGCCGCGTTGCGGCGGGGCTTCTGGGTGTACGTTTGCAATTTAGTTTTGTACCGGTCGTCGATGTATCTATTAAATCCGATTGTTTACTTTTGCAATTTTTTATACAAATGTTGTGTTAAGTTAGCGTCAATAACCCTGCCGCGCTCACGATAATTTAGCAATATTCCAATCACACCAGCAAAAGTATGTTTCAGGCTTTCTTAGCGATCACGATAGTTGCATGTCAGTTTTAGTTGACAAAGAATAGAAAGTTAATAAAAGTTCACACAATCTTATTTGGTCCATTGATATCCCATTCAGTACATTAGACTTTAAAGTTTTCCACCTTTAGATGTTCAGCAATGAACCCCATTCATTGACATACCAACTGAAACATCAAAGCCATGCGACAGCACTCTATAGCATATATACCCATTCAATTATTCATAATAATTCCCTAAAAGGTTTGGAAATTTGATAATCACATCACTACGTCTCCTAAAAAATTATGGCTACAATATCGTATAAATTTCCTTGGAAAAAGTAAAGGAATAAGTAAAGACAAATTTGAGCCCAAGCACGGAGACATAAATTATTTACCACTCGCCATTCGAGTTGTCTCCAGGTATGGTATTGTTTGTTTAGAGAGAGGAAAAATCAATACAAATTAGTGGCTCCGCACATTTACATTGTGCTCTAGAGTACCATTTTTATAGGATGGCATGGAGGAATTTGTTTGGAATGTATTGTTTAGTGTATTACTAATTTCTTTTTATTAACTTTAATTCATTACAACACTATTTATTTTTAGAGTTAATTACATAAATTGTAAATGTGGTTTACACACAGTTTCACATTTCGTCTATCATCTTAACTAACTAGCTCAGTCGTCCTTGTGAATGTCATTTTGTAACAGACCGGTCTTTTGACCAAACGGTCGTTACCATTTTTCATTAAGTTTGGTCATGTGATGGCAAAACTGTCTTTTTAAGTCCATAGTAAACTACATGGACGATTTATGTAACTAACTCTTTATTTTACAAAGTGTCAACCACAGAGATGACGGGGGTAATTAATTAAGATGAGGAAAAAAATGTGAAACTGTGTGTAAACCACACGAACGATTTATGTAATTAACTCTTATTTTTATACAGTTTTTATTTTTTACAACAAATTTGATATATATTTATAAATGATTGGAGGGAAATGATAAGTATTGGAGGAAATTAAATAAATAGACGTATCTTATCTCTTAGTCAGGGTGTAATAGTCACCTTCTTACTGTTAGTTTTATGGACATAACTTAGTAGATGTATCTTATGATCTAACTAGAGGTCACGGGATTGCACACTTTACGTATGAGAATTAAAGTTTAATAATTTAATATAAAATGTTATATTGAATTATTAATTACACAAAATGTCTAACGACCGTTAGTATTTAACGATAAATGACTAGCGACCGTTAACCAATAAAAGGAAAGAATTATAGGATGAATAATGAAAGTCGAGAAAGTTCCGAATCCCTCTTATGGGGGCTTGGGTGATCGGTGGGGGATTGGGGAAGTCCAATCCTACACCAACTTGTCCTCCAAGTTTTCGAATCCTATATAAACAAACTTAGGGGTCATTATTTGTTACTCTTGTACACATAATCTAAACCCTGAATTTGTGATTTCTTTTCTCTTGTTCCAACCAATGGTATAAACATCCCTTAAAGGATTTGTTCGATTCTTTTATTAAAACAAATAGTTTGGTTTTGTTTTGTGTTCTAAAACTAGCATTACTTTAATTCGATTTAGTACGTGTGTACAAGAACGTGATATAATCACACTATTGATTATATCTTGGATTGAATTGCAAAATCGGTAAGGGGTAATTCGTGTAATCCTATAAACCCTAATTAGGGTTCTTGATTGTAGTAATGCTTGAAGTTGATTCTTGTTTAGCTAGAATCAAAAGGTACGCTTATTTTAAATTTGGTTAATTAATTTACATGTTATATGTTCTTATACGCTTCCGCATGTATACTTGATGTTTATTGTTTATATTTATGAGTAGTTATGTTAATTCCAACACTTACCACCTTCATCTCAGCACCACATAATAATTTCAACACACCACCTAACCCACGATCTAACAGCCGAGTGGTAACCATCAAACCAAACACATAAAAATATATCACTTTATATAAACATACCCCAATATACCCCTCACACACTGACAAACAAAAATATAATAATAAAAGGATGGATCGCTACTCCCATTTTCATTCTTTTCCGTATATAAAGAGACCACTAACTAACCCCAAAACAACGCCTTCACGAACCAACCTTGTCCCTCCGTTATCGCCTTCGCATGTGAAGTAAGTGCTTTACGTGTGGTGACAATACACCGTAATGTCTCGTCTTACTGCATGATAAACTTAAAAATACAAAGCCTTTTAAAATTCCATGCGCGTTTTTTTTTTTATTATTTTTTTTTGCATAAAGTTGATTACTCTGATAAAATATATATTAATCACAGAAAGTTGAAGTACAATAGAATAAGGTTGAGATACTACATTAACCTCAAGCAACGCTTGGACTACCAAAAATAAAAGCTCGATTTTTTGAGAAGCTTTTAATCTTATCATGAGAACTTAATTGGGATAGAGATTGTATGGTTACTTTTTCTTATTCTTATTACAATTACTATTTGGTGGGGATGCATTTGGTATTATTCACAAACTCCTCTTGTAGATTACCTTGACTTGATGTTTAAAAAAATTTACCTTGACTCTTTGCGATAACAATCATTCGAAGCCTACCCCTTGAACAGGTGTAATCTTGGATGTGGTGGAACTAATGATCAACCTAAACTCAAGGTCTTTGGTCTAGTTGTATGAGTTGCCCATATGTTGCAGGTTCAAGCTTCGTTGGAGACATTTGTGAGACTAGGCGTACCCGTGCATAGCAACGAAAATTTCTAGCGGCAGATAGTTAACGATATGTGATATTGTGATAAGTGTTTCGTGTAACGTTTAAAATAGAACGTGAAAATTATAATTGCAAACGGTTGTAACATGCGATAATTCAACTCAAGCAAAAATTCTAAACATGTATCAAAGCCGCCATAATACTTTAGAGATGGGTCTTTAATTATGTGCATTGTAGTCATTGTAGAATCAAAGATGGTTTTTTAGTCGAAGTTGCTATTTTAGATTTAGTCAACTTCAATAAAAGGTATATTAATAAAGTGGATATTAGGGATTCATCTTTACTTTTTTTTAAAGCATTTTTAAGTTTAAAAAATAAGTAAATTTGTTTTATATAAGCAGTAGAGATAATGTATCAACGAACAAAGAAACATATTCTTTCGGTATAAGATATGTACAATCCTTATTCACCCAGATATTTTAAAGAAAAGTAAAAAGAGTCAATGTGTGTTATTTGGTATAATGAATTTACAGCTGCAACTCTTTATCATCTAGTAAAATATTATTTTTGAAAACCTACAATTGAGAATAAAAGAACATACTAAAGTGGTTAAATTAGCACATACAATAATAAAGTAATATTCATAACCAAAATTTAATGATTTAAAATTAAAGTAATAAACAAAAAAAAATAGTAATACTCATCAGCGTACTTGTCGGTAATATGAATCCATTGATAGTTTTGGCTTATGTTTTCACTTTATAAATACAAAAGTTTGTCATAATTAAATAAGATTTTTTTTATTGGTTGCTCAAAAATTATATATGCAGATTACACTTTCTTAACAAAGATTCCCGATAAGGTATTTTGCTACTTAATTAGAAGTTAGAATTGTTGATAAATTATTTGAAACTAGCAGGGTCTCTGCGCGTTGCAGCTGCGGGTACCTTGAAATAAAATTTTTCGGTGAATCATGTATTCTAGTTTATTATGTTTTTTTTGACAATAAATTTACGGATATAAAAATTTTCGTTTAGCTCGTGTCCGTTCGGGCTCGAGCCCGTTGGCTCGTATCCGTTCAGGCTCGAGCCCGTTCGGGCTCGAGCCCATTTGGCCCGTTGCTCGTTCGGGCTTGAATATTTGTAATGTGCTTTATTATTTGTATTAGTGACATTTAATGCAGGAATTGTGTTTAAGTTGGTTGTACAATATGTTTGATAATTTGTATTTCTTATGTAGGGGGTGTTTTAATAAGTGCATTAATTGTATTTATTGACCAGTTAATTAATTGTATTTAATGTACATAATATTTTATTTATTGTATTTAATGTTAGTATTAATTGTATGATAGAGTTAAATATTAGGGGAATTTCTATAAGTAGTATGATATTAAATGTCTAATTGTGTTGAATCATTTGTACTTTTAGCATTGAAATGTGTAAGGCTTAATTTTAAGTATTCTAATAATAGTAGGCCTTTGTGCATTATAAGATAGTTAGATGTACCAAGAAGTAGGGGTGGAAACGAGCCGAGCCGCTCGTGAAAAGCTCGGGATCGGATCGGTAAAAAGCTCGAACGAATCGAGCCTAAACGAGCTCGAGCTTAAGTTTGAGCTCATTTAATAATCGAGCTCGAGCCCGAGCTCTATACAAAAAGCTCGAGTAGGCTTGCGAGCCTAAACGAGCCCTAGAAATATATAAGTATATATATTGTCTATACGTATAAACGAGCTTAAAAGTAGTAAACGAGCTACAATAAAAATAAATAACTGATGCGTTATTGCGTGATGCCCTATTCCCACGTCTTTGAATTAGTCAAAGGTACGTTATTAACATTGACTTATGATTTACTAATAAGGCTACTGGACTTTTATAAAAATGGGCCCTAAATGAAACTAGTATAAGCAAAGATGGACTGCTAACATGATGCCCCTTCTCTTGGGCTGCCCTTGGGCCGTCGCCCTTAAGGCCCATAGCCAAATCCAGCCCTGGTCGCATATTGTAAATCCTTCACGTCCAAGAGCTCCCTTTAGGTGACTTGCAAAGCCATTGCCAATATCTTCAGACGCGTAATTCACAAACACGTCATACTTGGGCCTTTTATAACATAGTTCATCATAAGGATCCAGATCCCTCTTTCTCTTAGAAGATGAAGATGGATCCATTTTTCAGTTTTCAAAGTGAAATGTGTGTGGTAACTCAGACTCAACTTTTCACTTATGTTTCAATATAATTGGGGCGAATAATCTATTTATTATATTATGGCATCCAAACTTCGTGTCTCTTTCTTGGTAACAAGGAAGAAGACGCCCGCCGCGTTGCGGCGGGGCTTCTGGGTGTACGTTTGCAATTTAGTTTTGTACCGGTCGTCGATGTATCTATTAAATCCGATTGTTTACTTTTGCAATTTTTTATACAAATGTTGTGTTAAGTTAGCGTCAATAACCCTGCCGCGCTCACGATAATTTAGCAACATTCCAATCACACCAGCAAAAGTATGTTTCAGGCTTTCTTAGCGATCACGATAGTTGCATGTCAGTTTTAGTTGACAAAGAATAGAAAGTTAATAAAAGTTCACACAATCTTATTTGGTCCATTGATATCCCATTCAGTACATTAGACTTTAAAGTTTTCCACCTTTAGATGTTCAGTAATGAACCCCATTCATTGACATACCAACTGAAACATCAAAGCCATGCGACAGCACTCTATAGCATATATACCCATTCAATTATTCATAATAATTCCCTAAAAGGTTTGGAAATTTGATAATCACATCACTACGTCTCCTAAGAAATTATGGCTACAATATCGTCTAAATTTCCTTGGAAAAAGTAAAGGAATAAGTAAAGACAAATTTGAGCCCAAGCACGGAGACATAAATTATTTACCACTCGCCATTCGAGCTGTCTCGACAATCTAGAGACCGGAGAGTGCCTCAGGCAAAACTTAGGCACAAACCAACACATATATAGGAGTCAGTTAATGGGTCAAAACACTGTCGTGTTGAGATGACACATGAAAATGTCTTTTGTTCATTATTATATTTCTATTACTAATTAATGTGTTAAATTTGATAACATGAAAAAAATAAACAATAAAAATAACTGCTTAAATATTTGAACAAAAGATTTAAGAGCTTGTACGCATTACAGAGAGAGAAAAAGTACCATTTGAGGATCATTAGCTAATGCATCCAACACTCTTGGAACCATCTTTCGAGATGTAATATGAATCCGCGTCAACCTACCGAACCCTGCAGTGTTTGGTCTAAACAAACCCGTCTCGCAAGGCATTCAACAGCAATTGAATCATAGGACTGTAGATTCGCCTAACAGCTCGATGGGGTAAGTCTACTTCTGCCAAAGCAAGTTCAACGGAACTATGGCCTGCAATGTATACTGCTCCACTAAAGATAATGCGTAAAGGTTTGTTGAATGCAGCACACCAATCATGGTCAGCCGAGAATTCCTGAAACAAATATCAAATTCCCGGGACCAAATTCCTTGTCTCACTTCAAATTCACGCATTCCTGAAATGAATATCCAAATTTATATATTTGTATTAACTGTTTTAACATATTTGGTGAGAGTAACAAAACCTATCTGTCAAAAATATGTCGTGGTTATTAGCTAATGTCTTAGATCTAAAAGTGTATTATTATTAAAATAATACCTTTTAAAATCATAATCGACAAACTAATCAGCTTTTATAAATAAGAAACAGCACGTGATTTATGGATAATAACGTTCCAGCTCACCCCGAGCCGTTTCAGATACCACTGAAACTGCTGTAGGGTGTTTGCTACATTTTGAGATGGTTGCATGTATAAAATCAGGAATGGTAAATGAAACAACGAAACTAACCAACTCCAATTTGCAATGTCATTATTTATAGACATCAGCTCTTACGATGGGATTGCTTATTGCTGATCATGTTGTATTGTACATTTGTACAATACATATTTGAAAAAGAGTAATCCATGTACGGTTATAACTATGCTAATTCTCATACATACATATCACCATCCATCTCAAAATTGTTTGACATTCATACCTTTATTCAAAGAGGACGGTCATGAAAAATTGAAGCTCTAAAATGGATTCTACGCTACTCGATCAGCTGAGCTATTGTCAAATAAACCCCATGTCGTTGCGTTACTCGTACGTTGACTACTGCATCAGCAACGATAAGATGACGGCTATCATAAACTTGTTACCTGTAACTTTTAAAGAAAAGTCATATTAGAGGATATGATAGTTATAACTTCAAAACATAATGAATATGGAGTATAAAATCACAATACTTCTTCCTTTATAACCTAAAAGGAACTGATTAAAAGTATCCACCTCAGACACCAAACCTTTTGAATCACATAAAAAAAAAAAAAAAAAAAAAAGTCATTAAAAATGTTTTAGCCAATTGTACCTTATGAGCTGCTTGTGCCGATAGCCGTAAATTTCATGAACATGCTTCACAAAACCGCAATTGTGATAAGGCTCGGCCGAATGAATTAGTTGTGGGAAAAGTACATGGTTGCTGCCATCTTTCCGTCAAGTAAGTAAACACTCTTTGTTACTTCAGGTGTCCGCTTTTGGTTTCCTGCATTTCATGCCAAAAGAATATTGTGCTTATAATTGTTGCTGAAACTGCAATTAAACAAACACCAATAAAAAAAGTAGTATAAGTCTTATAAAAAGACTAACTTTAATCTAGACCAAGTCGTGTGTTGCTTAAAAAAATTAAAAATATTAACTTTAAACGAAACTAAAAAGAAGTATAAAGTGTTTGCAGCGTATACCAATCTACATGGCCGACTTTGTAGCGAACTTGAGGCGTTCGTGCACACCAAAGTCACTGTTTCATGAAAACAAATGTGTCAAGACTGATTAACCTAAATAAATGTGGGCCGACAGAAATAAAATTCGCAAATTTAATGTCCATCAGATGGACCGTGTAAAAGGACATGGATTAAAGATCACCAATAACATATGTGCTTACGCTTTGCAATCCAAGCGTTTGTCTGCGAACTTTATGGTTGCACTCCTTTCGTATAATCACAAATTGCCTACCATAAATTTTAAAGCAAGCAAAGCATGACTACTTAACTCCGTTAGTCATATTAATAATAAAGTTCATCATCTTTTTGAACAGAGGCATGTATATGAAAATGATAACTTACCAAAAAAAAACTCATTCATATCGCAGTTGCGGAATTGATAAGCACACAAATATAACAACAAACCTCTTTAGATCTTAAACAATCCTAGCTTCTTACCACCACAATGTAGATAAACACATGTTACAGTTGTTGCAAAACTTAAGCATTCCAACTATTCTTAAAGAGGTTATCTTTTACCAAGCATTTACATTAAACATTAAATAAACTATCCTAAAATTCTAAAAATACTAAATTTGTTTCAAGTAAAGCCTAATATATCAACAAAATCATAGAAACCCTTAAAGTTGGGTAAAATTATAGCAATTGCAAATTACTTTGGGCTCATATAAACAACAAACACATCTTCATTATAAAAAGACACATAAAAAAAAGGCCATTCAATAACCGTACCTGTGATTACACGGTTCATAAATCGTCTAAGGTAAATAATGTTTCTTGCAGGAAGGCTATGGTCAAATATTAGCAGCTTCACGTTTAGCCTACAAAAAACCAAAAACACTACAAATATTAAGCCAACCAATAATCCCAATCAATTGAAAATGGTTGGGTTCAAATAATGGAACTAATAAAAGCACTGAATAACATATATACTAATCAATCTTGAACATCAACCACGTCAAGGCAAACCTGTGGATGCCATGAGTAAGTTCGAAAACATCATTAGAAGAACAATATTGATATCAACAAACATAAGATTAGTACAAGTAAAGAGTTAAGAAGAAAAAGATAATAAAACGACTAAGCCAACCGACTCTAGCCGATCACCCAAAAGAGAACCTAACCTGATCATCCACATATGGATTTCCAGTCGGTTACGAAAGTCGATAAACCCCGATTTCGCCACCAAGATCGTTGTTGCGTATTAGCTTATGGATATTGAAAGCATCAGCTACATCAAAATCGTCGGTTGAAAATCGGATCCCGCCAACAAAAGGTGAACAATTTTCGGCGTGTATGAGGATTAAAGGGAGAGGCGGTGAGAGGCTAGATAGGCAGAGATAAATGAGGCGGTGTGTTCCTATCTCGGTTGGCAATCCTCTCTTCGTCTCAGACTCCATCTTGTTTATGAGTTCATGATCGGACTACAATGTACTAAATGGGCTAGTAACTCAGCCCAAGTTATATTAGTATTTTAAGAATTGTTTATTATATCTTGAGCATCAACAGTTTTAGTAGTATAAGAGAATTATATTAGTATTTTAAGAATTGTTTATTATATCTTGAGCATCAACAGTTTTAGTAGTATAAGAGAATGTGAATCCATTGATAGTTTTGGCTTATGTTTTCACTTTATAAATACAAAAGTTTGTCATAATTAAATAAGAGTTTTTTTATTGGTTGCTCAAAAATTATATATGCAGATTACACTTTCTTAACAAAGATTCCCGATAAGGTATTTTGCTACTTAATTACAAGTTAGAATTGTTGATAAATTATTTGAAACTAGCAGGGTCCCCGCGCGTTGCAGCTGCGGGTACCCTGAAATAAAATCTTCCGGTGAATCATGTATTCTAGTTTATTATGTTTTTTTTTACAATAAATTTACGGATATCAAAATTTTCGTTTAGCTCGTGTCCGTTCGGGCTCGAGCCCGTTGGCTCGTGTCCGTTCAGGCTCGAGCCCGTTTGGCCCGTGCCCGTTCGGGCTTGAATATTTGTAATGTGCTTTATTATTTGTATTAGTGACATTTAATGCGGGAATTGTGTTTAAGTTGGTTGTACAATATGTTTGATAATTTGTATTTCTTATGTAGGGGGTGTTTTAATAAGTGCATTAATTGTATTTATTGACCAGTTAATTAATTGTATTTAATGTACATAATATTTTATTTATTGTATTTAATGTTAGTATTAATTGTATGATAGAGTTAAATATTAGGGGAATTTCTATAAGTAGTACTCCCTCCGTCCCTAAATAAATGTCCAATATTGACTTTCAAAGTCTTTTCTTATCAACTTTGACCGTAAATTATTTCTTTTGTGTTACGTAATACTTAACGAAAATTATACCAATGAAAACACATTTAAAAGCCAATCCATTCATATATTTTATATTAAGTATTACGGAATACGATTAAAATAATTTAAGGTCAATGTTAAAAAGGAAAGACTTTAAAAGTCAATAGTGGACACTTATTTAGGGACGGAGGGAGTATCATATTAAATGTATAATTGTGTTGAATCACTTGTACTTTTAGCATTGAAATGTGTAAGGCTTAATTTTAAGTATTCTAATAATAGTAGGCCTTTGTGCATTATAAGATAGTTAGATGTACCAAGAAGTAGGGGTGGAAACGAGCCGAGCCGCTCATGAAAAGCTCGGGATCGGATCGGTAAAAAGCTCGAACGAGTCAAGCCTAAACGAGCTCGAGCCCGAGCTCGAGCTTAAGTTTGAGCTCATTTAATAATCGAGCTCGAGCCCGAGCTCTATACAAAAAGCTCGAGTAGGCTCGCGAGCCTAAACGAGCCCTAGAAATATATAAGTATATATATTGTCTATACGTATAAACTAGCTTAAAAGTAGTACATGAGCTCGAGCCTTATGTAATTAACGAGCCGAGCTCTATTTGAACTTTGTTTTCTTTAAAACTTTATATAAGTTAGTCGAGCCCGAGCTCGAGCTTGTGAAAATTTTCACGAGCCGAGCTCGAGCTCAATATATAAGGCTCGAAACGAGCTCGAGCCCGAGCTCGAGCTTTATATATGTAAACGAGCCGAGCTCGAGCTCTGGCAGGCTCGGGCTCGGCTCAGCTCGTTTTCACCCCTACCAAGAAGTAAATGAATGTAAATGACCTTGCAACTCCATTGTTCATTTAGTAAACTCACTTGACATTGAAATTCACACCAAGTACATCTCGTCCCATTATCCCAATAGATGTGAATGAATTATTGGGGAAGAAGATCATATTGTTCGGGTAATCAAACATATGATACAAAACTTTATTTTTGTATCTTCTACTAAGTCCAGTTGTGAGTAACACTTAGGTAGCAACACAATTATTAAAGGGCTTTGTAGCTTAGTGATACCAGATGATTATTTGAGATGCACTATAACCAAAAGGCTTTTTTGTTCAATTCTCATCAAAGACTGAAATTGTAATACTTGCTTGACTGTGTTTATAAAAATAAGTCAATCATCATATAACTACCTCAAAGAAAACTTGATGAGATGATTAGAAAGCCTCACATCAATATGACTAAATAAAAACAGTAGCTTAATGTAATAAAACGATAAACTTGATGAGATGATCAAAAGGCCTAACATCACTTACGCCCTCGCTATGTAAACGGTAGTTTGCTCATGCGTTCATATAATGTCACTACTAAAATAAAAACATAGTGTCACATGATATATGAAAGTGAAATACATAAATATTGCATCATAATAATCAGTAGCCTTCAAATGCACATTATCATCCTTTTCGCCTCTTTCTTTCATTTGACTTCATCAAATATTAATTCCATCTGAACAAAAAAAAGATCAAAAGCAAAAAATGTATGTCAGCTTCACGAGAAAAAAATATTACAGTAGTAATGAGCATGTATGTATTAAATAGACACCATTTTCACAAATACAAGATTGGCATACGATTGGCATACGGTTGGCATTGGCAGTTTCAACTTTTCTCAAATCATTCCTATCTTTACAACATATAATTGAGATAAAGGTATGGATTATTTAGTTTAAAGTATACAATTGTTTCCTTTATTGTCATAACAAGTCAACATTCATTAGCATTTACAGCCATTGCATATCGTGTGCATTTACAGCCGTGTAAGAACAAGTCAATAAAATTTGTTTCATTTTAAGTTTTTCTTTATTTGTTTCATTTCAAGTTTTTCCACTTTTCACTTTTTGTGTGTATGAAACAAGTTTCTTCTCCATGAATGTGTTTCCTTATATACAGTTTGTTACTCGTAATTCCATATTTACTCACCAATTTCATATTCTGTTACCCGTAATTTCATATTTACTCGACTTTCGATTTCCATAAGGCATATTCGATTTCCATTAGTTTGACAAGGGCATTATGGGCATTGACCCAAAATTCAGTTTTCCATTTTTCACTTGACCTTTTTTACTTTATAAGTAGTTAAGATAAATGGTGTAAGTGTGAAAAAAATTGTGGTTCTAAAAAGAAAATGATCAACCAAACGTTGTCTACTTATGAAAATAATATATCAACCTAAGAGCATCAGCAATGCACGAACTTGATAAAAAAAACTTTGACTATTTAACACATCACATTTTTGATGTTTTTTGAGAGGAAAACACTGTTTTTGATTTTTTTTTTCTGTTCTGTAACTTTTTTTCATTTACTACTTTTAACATGTCAAACTTTATATTTCATGTTCCGAACTTTTTTTCCACATATTTATCCACTTATTAACATGACAAGACAATTTTTTATGATTTTCTGCTTCGTGTTTTTTGTGTTTTCCTACTTTTGACTTGTAAAACTTTAAATTCTCCGGTTCTTATTTTTATTTCATAGTTTTAGAATAAAAATAAAATTATTAAAATTATAAAAAAAAAATTAAAAATACTGAAAAGGTATTACTATCAATTTAGAAGGGGTGAGGAAAACCAAACCCATATTAAATACAGCTAAAGAGCTTTATATCAATTATGATAACAAAATTTATTCATTAGAGCAGTGGGTACAGTCGTGTCGTTCTCCTTGTGCCGTTCTCCAAAAATGGTGCCACATCAGCAAAACACAGAACGACACCAGAAAAGCTTTGGCACCACATTCTGTGTCATTACAGTTGGCACCAGAAAATCTGGTGCCGTTCTCCAATTTTATTTTATTTTTTTCATTTAAATAAAATAATAATAAATAACTAAAATAAACTTTATTAAATTAAAAAACACACAAACATTACATTAAATTTAAAAAAAGATGCATAAAAATAAAAACATAGTACATAAACATAGAAATAAAAACCTAATCCTCGTCGGTAGGATACTTTGACCGGATTCGTGCTTGTTGGGCTTTCACGACCGCCGCATTGACCGGATCCATCCTGCTTGTATCCATTTGTAGCACTCGCATCTCCTCGGCATTCTTTTGAGATTCATACAAAGTAACTCTCGCAAGTGACTCTCGTTCCATAATATCCATCTTTGCCTTGCGTTCTAACTCGATTTGTTGTTGCATCATTTCATGAAACACTGCCGGGTTTGAACCGGAACTAGCGGTCGAGTTTGACGAACGTTGACTTTTTGAAATCAGGTGCATGCAGTCAGGCCGTGGCAACGCGTCTGGTCCAAAATGCTCGGGTTCCTCCTCCGTAACCCGAAGACGATTTCGCCTTGCCAATGTCGATTCGGGATTTTTCCACTTGTGCTTGTCTTTCAAAAAGGCCCAAGCGCTCATGTGTTTAAACTCTTGCCCCGTCACCGATTTATACAAACAATGCATTCTCGTCATAAAATCTTAATCACTCTCCCTGCTCATAGCGCTTGTTTCATTCACTAACGAATTCCACCTGCCCACCTCTTTGTTCATTGGAGTCCATTTCCCCGATAACATGTCCTTGGTACGAATAGTCCAACGTTTGCTTTCGGCTTCTGAATTGTAAACGTCAAGAATTCTATACCAAAACGTTTCCTTTGATTGACCCGAACCTCTTTTTGGATCCTCAGATATTTGAATGTAACACTCCGCCAAAAGCAACTCCTCATCTTGGTTCCACACGTTACGAGTTCGAGTACCACTTTGCGTCTTCCCCTTCCCCTTCGTCTTCGTCTTTCTTCGACGTCGGTGTCGGGATCGCCTCCTTTTCATCTTCGTCTTCATCTAAGTCTTCGTCACATAGATGAAAGGATCCATGGTCGGAATTTGGTTGTGAAGCGATGACTTGGTTTTGTTGTTGTTGATTTTGTTGAAGTTGTTGATATTGTTGCATTTTCCATTGACTAAATAGCATTTGTTCTTGGGGATTCATGTATGGGTTTGATGGGAAGGTAGGAAAGTAAGCCGATTGATTGTATGGATTCGAAGACGAGCCCGGATTGTTGGTCGGATTTTGAGACGCGCCCGTCATTTGGTTCGACGGGTCATTGGGCATGCTATCAATCCATGGTGAGTTATTAGAATTCATTTTTGTTGGAAAAGAATTCAGAATTGGAAGTTTGTGTGATTTTTTAAAAATTAAAGGGGTTATTTATAGTTAATTTAGGGGGTAATTTCATTTTATTTTATTTTTTGTCAACCATNCTTTATATAAGTTAGTCGAGCCCGAGCTCGAGCTTGTGAAAATTTTCACGAGCCGAGCTCGAGCTCAATATATAAGGCTCGAAACGAGCTCGAGCTTTATATATGTAAACGAGCCGAGCTCGAGCTCTGGCAGGCTCGGGCTCGGCTCAGCTCGTTTTCACCCCTACCAAGAAGTAAATGAATGTAAATGACCTTGCAACTCCATTGTTCATTTAGTAAACTCACTTGACATTGAAATTCACACCAAGTACATCTCGTCCCATTATCCCAATAGATGTGAATGAATTATTGGGGAAGAAGATCATATTGTTCGGGTAATCAAACATATGATACAAAACTTTATTTTTGTATCTTCTACTAAGTCCAGTTGTGAGTAACACTTAGGTAGCAACACAATTATTAAAGGACTTTGTAGCTTAGTGATACCAGATGATTATTTGAGATGCACTATAACCAAAAGGCTTTTTTGTTCAATTCTCATCAAAGACTGAAATTGTAATACTTGCTTGACTGTGTTTATAAAAATAAGTCAATCATCATATAACTACCTCAAAGAAAACTTGATGAGATGATCAGAAAGCCTCACATCAATATGACTAAATAAAAACAGTAGCTTAATGTAATAAAACGATAAACTTGATGAGATGATCAAAAGGCCTAACATCACTTACGCCCTCGCTATATAAACGGTAGTTTGCTCATGCGTTCATATAATGTCACTACTAAAATAAAAACATAGTGTCACATGATATATGAAAGTGAAATACATAAATATTGCATCATAATAATCACTAGCCTTCAAATGCACATTATCATCCTTTTCGCCTCTTTCTTTCATGTGACTTCATCAAATATTAATTCCATCTGAAAAAAAAAAAAGATCAAAAGCAAAAAATGTCAGCTTCACAAGAAAAAAATATTACAGTAGTAATGAGCATGTATGTATTAAATAGACACCAT
Organism: Artemisia annua; assembly: GCA_014162995.1. Classification (NCBI taxonomy): domain Eukaryota; kingdom Viridiplantae; phylum Streptophyta; class Magnoliopsida; order Asterales; family Asteraceae; genus Artemisia; species Artemisia annua. Next base: position 12,595 of record LBNU01034386.1, on the reverse strand, counting down.
TTTCACAAATACAAGATTGGCATACGGTTGACATTGGCAGTTTCAACTTTTCTCAAATCATTCCTATTTTTACAACATATAATTGAGATAAAGATATGAATTATTTAGTTTAAAGTTTACAATTGTTTCCTTTATTGTCATAACAAGTCAACATTCATTAGCATTTACAGCCATTGCATATCGTGTGCATTTACAGCCGTGTAAGAACAAGTCAATAAAATTTGTTTCATTTTAAGTTTTTCTTTATTTGTTTCATTTCAAGTTTTTCCACTTTTCACTTTTTGTGTGTATGAAACAAGTTTCTTCTCCATAAATATGTTTCCTTATATACATTTTGTTACTCGTAATTCCATATTTACTCACCAATTTCATATTCTGTTACTCGTAATTTCATATTTACTCGACTTTCGATTTCCATAAGGATATTCGATTTCCATTAGTTTGACAAGGGCATTATGGGCATTGACCCAAAATTCAGTTTTCCATTTTTCACTTGACCTTTTTTACTTTATAAGTAGTTAAGATAAATGGTGTAAGTGTGAAAAAAATTGTGGTTCTAAAAAGAAAATGATCAACCAAACGTTGTCTACTTATGAAAATAATATATCAACCTAAGAGCATCAGCAATGCACGAACTTGATAAAAAAAACTTTGACTATTTAGCACATCACATTTTTGATGTTTTTTGAGAGGAAAACACTGTTTTTGATTTTTTTTTTCTGTTCTGTAACTTTTTTTCATTTACTACTTTTAACATGTCAAACTTTATATTTCATGTTCCGAACTTTTTTTCCACATATTTATCCACTTATTAACATGACAAGACAATTTTTTATGATTTTCTGCTTCGTGTTTTTTGTGTTTTCCTGTTTTTGACTTGTAAAACTTTAAATTCTCCGGTTCTTATTTTTATTTCATAGTTTTAGAACAAAAATAAAATTATTAAAATTATAAAAAAAAAATTAAAAATACTGAAAAGGTATTACTATCAATTTAGAAGGGGTGAGGAAAACCAAACCCATATTAAATACAGCTAAAGAGCTTTATATCAATTATGATAACAAAATTTATTCATTAGAGCAGTGGGTACAGTCGTGTCGTTCTCCTTGTGCCGTTCTCCAAAAATGGTGCCACATCAGCAAAACACAGAACGACACCAGAAAAGCTTTGGCACCACATTCTGTGTCATTACAGTTGGCACCAGAAAATCTGGTGCCGTTCTCCAATTTTATTTTATTTTTTTCATTTAAATAAAATAATAATAAATAACTAAAATAAACTTTATTAAATTAAAAAACACACAAACATTACATTAAATTTAAAAAAAGATGCATAAAAATAAAAACATAGTACATAAACATAGAAATAAAAACCTAATCCTCGTCGGTAGGATACTTTGACCGGATTCGTGCTTGTTGGGCTTTCACGACCGCCGCATTGACCGGATCCATCCTGCTTGTATACATTTGTAGCACTCGCATCTCCTTGGCATTCTTTTGATATTCATACAAAGTAACTCTCGCAAGTGACTCTCGTTCCATAATATCCATCTTTGCCTTGCGCTCTAACTCGATTTGTTGTTGCATCATTTCATGAAACATTGTCGGGTTTGAACCGGAACTAGCGGTCGAGTTTGACGAACGTTGACTTTTTGAAATCAGGTGCATGCAGTCAGGCTGTGGCAACGGGTCTGGTCCAAAATGCTCGGGTTCCTCCTCCGTAACCCGAAGACGATTTCGCCTTGCCAATGTCGATTCGTGATTTTTCCACTTGTGCTTGTCTTTCAAAAAGGCCTAAGCGCTCATGTGTTTAAACTCTTGCCCCGTCACCGATTTATACAAACAATGCATCCTCGTCATAAAATCTTAATCACTCTCCCCGCTCATAGCGCTTGTTTCATTCACTAACGAATTCCACCTGCCCACCTCTTTGTTCATTGGAGTCCATTTCCCCGATAACATGTCCTTGGTACGAATAGTCCAACGTTTGCTTTCGGCTTCTGAATTATAAACGTCAAGAATTCTATACCAAAACGTTTCCTTTGATTGACCCGAACCTCTTTTTGGATCCTCAAATATTTGAATGTAACACTCCGCCAAAAGCAACTCCTCATCTTGGTTCCACACGTTACGAGTTCGAGTACCACTTTGCGTCTTCCCCTTCCCCTTCGTCTTCGTCTTTCTTCGACGTCGGTGTCGGGATCGCCTCCTTTTCATCTTCGTCTTCATCTAAGTCTTCGTCACATAGATGAAAGGATCCATGGTCGGAATTTGGTTGTGAAGCGATGACTTGGTTTTGTTGTTGTTGATTTTGTTGAAGTTGTTGATATTGTTGCATTTTCCATTGACTAAATAGCATTTGTTCTTGGGGATTCATGTATGGGTTTGATGGGAAGGTAGGAAAGTAAGCCGATTGATTGTATGGATTCGAAGACGAGCCCGGATTGTTGGTCGGATTTTGAGACGCGCCCGTCATTTGGTTCGACGGGTCATTGGGCATGCTATCAATCCATGGTGAGTTATTAGAATTCATTTNGATATTGTTGCATCTTCCATTGACTAAATAGCATTTGTTCTTGGGGATTCATGTATGGGTTTGATGGGAAGGTAGGAAAGTAAGCCGATTGATTGTATGGATTCGAAGACGAGCCCGGATTGTTGGTCGGATTTTGAGACGCGCCCGTCATTTGGTTCGACGGGTCATTGGGCATGCTATCAATCCATGGTGAGTTATTAGAATTCATTTTTGTTGGAAAAGAATTCAGAATTGGAAGTTGTGTGATTTTTTAAAAATTAAAGGGGTTATTTATAGTTAATTTAGGGGGTGATTTTATTTTATTTTATTTTTTGTCAACCATTAAAACCAAACGGTAACGTTAAAACCAAACGCTCCCTTTTCTTCTTAAATTCAAATGTAACGGTCACAAAAAGGAAAAAAAAAAAAAAAAAAAAGAAAAAAAAGGAGAATGGCTTGGCGTGGATGGGATGGCCCGAGGGGGTTTGGCGCGAGCTTAGATATGGTGCGCCGTTCAAAATTCTCGTGCCATTCTTTAGCACAACTCAATCACGCAACCATACCTCCTGGTCTTAAACAACATGAAGTCTGGCAGGAAACAACTGGCGACTAGATCGTAAATCTGTCACTTACATGAAACCAAATCATTTTAAAGCTCCAAATAATTTTGGTTTTAAACTACATTAATCTTCATTACCTGTATTTTCTGTTTCTAGAGTTCAATGCTTTTGGTACGTACGTGGCATTCACTATTTCAAAAAGAAAATTGATTTGCACACTTTTAATTTTTATGTATGAATTAATTAGTTGTAGTTTAAATATAACTTGTTTTAATTGCTTATATATTAGAGTGTGAGTGTCCTAATAAAAATATAGAGCGTGTAATCACTTCCCTTCAAAAAGAGATCTTAATTCTAATTAGAATTCTTGTTACTCGCAAAAATGTTGTTAAGAAATAATATAGAGAAAATATGACGTAATTTCACCTTAATAAATTGTTAATTTTTGTCATTTAATAAATTTTCATTTTTGTTCACTCATGCCATTATACTTTAACTCAGAGCAATGTTTTATTGGGATGATCATTATACATTTTCTTTTCTTTTACTTAC
>LBNU01034385.1:93735-112165 GCA_014162995.1 Artemisia annua | reverse complement strand
TACTTGTGTTATGGATAAATATAAAATATTATCTAATAAGAAAATAATCTTTTTTTCTAAATAATATTATTACTAAATAAGGTATGGTTTAGTTTTTTTGAAATGGAAAAGTCCCCACTTGGGGTTTTGTTTTATTATATAAAATATGAAGATCTATATATAGTTTATTAAAAAATGATACGAAGCATAAGACCAACCAACTACATCATATCTAAATCATTGACTTATTAACACCAAAAATGTCACTAATTCTGGACCAGCAAGTAATACACTTGGCAACCTTGCTGAAGTATCCAGTCTCAATCTCGTTTAAGATACCTCCTGCACTTTTCAAGATACATATGTTTAAGAATGAGAACATACATAATATTGAGATTTGCAGGTACCAATGACATCAATCTCACTAAATATGGGAATAACCTTATAAAACAATAGTGAATCCTTTGTGTTTCAGTAAGTTCTTAACGCGATTTTAGATCGTGAACTGTTGAAACAATGGCAAAATAAAATTAAAAACAAAAAGACATAAAGTATTTTAAGGGTGGGATAAATAGGGGATAAGACGGAAATACCCCTGATATGATCTGACGGTGATTTGAGGGACTTTCTAATCCAACGGTTTACATTACTTTGTAGACTTTTTATTTTGTATGTACTTTCTAAGGGATCGGGGATCTGGTTTTTGATGTCTTGTCATACTAATCACGGGATTTGAGCACACCACAACATACAAATCGATTAAAGTACTCCCCTTTATAATAAAGTTAGCATTGTTACATCAAGGTTGTTTGCACCAAGAATGTAACAAAGCGTAACATAACTAACAGAACGTCAACAAAAAAATGTAGTAAACAGAATTTCAAACAAGGATAGCCACCAAAATGAAGAAAAATTTATAAAGACTACCACCTGATCGTGCGAATATACAAACTAAAAGATATAATTTTATAAAACTTGATCTGGCTTAAGAACTAAAAAACACAAAGTCACAAGATTCCGTACTTAAAAAAGTTGTTTACACCTATAAAACTGAAAACAAAATTCGATGTGCTTGCACTAGAAAACTAGAAATCAAGTTGTTTCTGCAACCAATTTCTTCATACAGAAGGAAGCATAGACTTCACATTTCACTTCATTTTATAACTCGTATACGGTATTCCATGTAATGCATCACAACCATGTTCTTCATACTCTTTAACAGCTTCTGTGATCATTTCCTCGTTTAATTTCCTCATAGCCTTTTTCTTATGATGTTTTTGGAAAGACTTGAAACTTGTGTCTGCTTTAATCTTGTACCGTACACGTACACGGTCATTTGGGCCATATTCAGTTTCTTGTATTATTGGCTCCAACACTTCAGTTGCATCCTCATCATAATCTTCAAGCTCCGCTTTTAGCAAACGCTCTTTGCATTCCTGGCTATGTGTAGTTTCTTGTGTTATAGGCCTCAAAAGTTCACTTGTTTTCTGATAATCTTCAAGCTCGATTTTTAGCAGGTTCACATCCGAACATTTACAAGATATCTCTTTTCTGCAAAGATCCAACTTATGATTGTAAAACAAGACTTTCAAGTCTACAACGTAACCTATGTGAATTGAATAATAACTTACTGTAGCTTATTGACTACATGACGCCTATCTATGAGGAACTCCCGCACCTTTATATTCTCCACTTCTTCTTGTTGTAGTCTCTTTGACTCTTCTAACACCTTTTTCAGCTGGATTTTTTGGTACGCAAAAGCTACTTCTTTCTCTAACTTTTCCTTATCTGCCGCTTCCTTTTTTATGATGGTTGAAGCTAATCTTTTCTCCAGGGAATAACGTATCTAGATAAGAAAATCTCATAGTAAATAACACTGATCACCAACCTCAATACAAGAACTAACTAATCTTCAGAGGTAAAAAAGTAGTACCTTGTCAAGAGTTGCAAGAGATTCATCTCCTTCATCCAACATACCCCATGCACGAAATTGAAGATCCTCCATTTCAGTAGCTAAAGCAGCCTTTTGTGCATACACTTCTTTAGCATGCTGCAAATATAGATAAGAGATATGTAAACATGATAACATAGAAACAAGATGTGGCATATGCTATCATTAACTTTAACTCCATATACAACAATTACGCAAGTTGCATATTTTGTTCTCTGAACGACTTAAATTTGTTTTAAATCGTTCACAAAAGTGTGCAAAATATGTATTTGTTGTAGAAAAAAGTACTTGACATAGACAAAATGCATAAAATAGACCATAAACAGAAATGAATACACAAACCATTTCATTTGTTTCCGTTGCATGTTGCTCCATCAGTTTAAGTTCCTCCATCTTTGCACCAAGATTTAAGCTACACTTGTCAGCTTCTTTTTTTGCTTCTTCTGCAGCTTTTTCATAACGTTCCACTTCTTTCCTAAGGTTAATGATTGATTGCACATTTGCATCTAAGGTTTTCTGAAAAAAACTCCAATGTTAGATCTATCACTACTAAAGCAAGTACTGGGCTACTACGGAAACTACAAAAAAAAAATCAAAAATCAAAAGCTATAAATTCAAACTTCATCTGAATAAAGTTAGGAAGGTCTTGTCATTTGAACCATATTCAATGTGAACAAACTTCATTACAATATTGGTTTACTTCTTGGGAAATATCTAAAGTTGAATAATCAAGTGCAGGCGCTGATCCTTATTAACATATTAATCTTTCACATTTATAGATTATGATTTTCTTTTTATTTATTATTATTATTTATTTATTTATTTATTTATTTTAGTTTTAGCACAATTAATGATATTTAGTTGAAATTCAAGATACCTTCTTATTTCTTGCATCTTCAATAGCACCGTCAAGAGCTACAGCTCTAAAAAGTTGGGCCCCTGAATCCATATGGATGGAATCGTCCATGTATCTGAATAGATTTCAAGTACACAAATTGGTCAACAATCCATCTAACATTTGTGCACATTATAATTAGCATTTTGTCTAATTTGCATGAACATAATATATTTTGTGCCCTCAAATATACATTCAAATTAAGGAACAATGGTCCAAACGAACACGGACAAAGCCTTGTGCATATTCGTTTAACTTTAACCGGACAAATGAACGGACATAGATTATTTACATTTGTTTATCAAGATGATGAGGTTGTTGATGTTCGTTCACAAACAGTGGCGAAGCTAGAAAATTTTCAGTGGGGGGTCGGGATCTAAAATTTTTTATTGCTTAATGTATAAAAGAAATTTCACAATTAAAATGAGGGGTCGAAAACGAATATACCCAAATTTTTCTACACGAAAACTATATACCCCCTACATCGCAAAAAAAATTTCGGGGGGTCGGGCGCCCCTCCCCGCCCCTATGTAGCTGCGCCACTGTTCACCAAGACATTAAACAAATGAACATAAATGAACGTAGAGAAATAAACACAAAAAATTTCGTACATAAATTCTATGAGTGTACATTGTTTTGTTTAACTAAACCTATTTTAAAAGTATATAGTTGAAAAAAAAATATATGATATACGATCACAAACAAATCAATTAACATGCATAAATGAACATCAACAAACGCATAATCAGGCATTCATGACCATAGATAAATGAGAGATACTTTTGTTAAACAAACATAAATGAACTTTTATCGCATGGTTCATGTACTTTTCGCTAGACGAAAAATTCTTAATGAAAATTATGCTTAAAGGTCCCTTAGTGACGCCTAGTAAAACCTTCACGTAAGATTCAAACTTTTCGACGAAAATTCGAGATAGCTCATTTAGCGACACTTTAATGTCACTGCAAAACCAAGGGCTTTTACATGTGTATTAACCTTTTTTTTAGAATTACAAGGGGAAAATGATGTGTCTTGGGGCAAAAGTTATAGAAAATCATGTCTGACACAAATCAGTTTACTAATAGTCTAATAGAAATATTAATCATCCCTTCAAATTATGAAAATTTTATCTACACACATGCAAATTTAAATGAATAAAATAATTCAAAGATTATACAAGTTCAACGAAAACAAAGACATACTTCCAAGACTGACTTTAATATAGTCGTCACCTTCACCCGACCTGTTTAAGTTACCTTAAACAACAAGCTAGACTACTTTTCATACACAAATCATCCTCAAAAAGCATCCTAGAAAAAAGTTTAAACGATTATGTTTATTAACTTCCTCTAAAAGCTGTTAAATCTCCATACAACCATTTACAAGCTAATGAAAATAAACTAGTTTTAATGCGTCATACAATAATGTAACAGAATATAAAGTGGTAATGTACCTTTAATAATGTGCAGAATGAAGTCGCCTTAAATCGTATAATTTGGTATCGAAGTTTTTAGGGTTATTTATAGGAATGATTCATGTGATAAACACGTAATTTGAGTTTTAGTCGGTTTAGGATACAGAAATCGTAGGAGTCGAGTTTTTAAGTTTTGTTAATTTGGTAAATTAGACCCCTTAACTTATAGAAATTTTTACTTTTATCATTTTACCATTGTATCATTTACTCGTATAAAATTCAGAAAAGGAAAGAGTCTTACAAAATTATATTCATATGTTGATCGAAAGCATAAAAAGCATGGATGTTCATTAATCTGGCAGAATGGCAAGATGCTCACTATTGTATTTATGAGGTTTTAAGTTCAATCTAATACGAGGTATTGGACCCATCCAAAACTTATATGGCCTGATGTCTCAGGGAATTGATAAAAAAATAAAATAAAATAAAATAAAAATAATAAATAAATAAATAATCTTATAAGCCCATTGTTGTGTTATTTGCTGTTGGGATAGGGGTGTTTATCGGTTCGGTTAATGGGTTGTTTGGTTTATTCTGTTCGGTTCCTTCGATTAAGTTTTTTTCTAAGTAAAATCAAAATATTTAGCAATTTGTTTCTCGTTTGCCTTTCATCTCTATGTAAATTGAAATTGATTATATTAAGAACCACAACGTCCCCATCTTTGGGTAGGGGACATTAGGCTTCTAGCAGTGGATCGATCGTCCGAGTGGGTCTTGATCTGTCGTGGTCGGTCGAGGAGCACAAATCACACGAATTAGTTCGAATAGATTACCGACTTTTGATACACACAAACAAAACTTTGTACTGTTTGCAATTAAAAAAATTAATTTGGTCGCTACTGTGGCAACTTGGTCATCGTGAGATCGTCGGAGAAAGAAAGCTGATGTGGCATGGTCGAGTGCGATCACCACTGCTAGTAGCCTTAGTAATTTGGGGAAAGAAAAAAAAAACGATATATGTGTCTAAACTTTTACAAATAATTGTATAGCGTATCAGTGGAACCTTTTTCACCATTTTAAACTTCTTTTCTAGACTTCTATATTCCAATCATCTTATGTTTTCAATGAACTACGTTATTTTGAGTTTTCTTAAAGAGTATGGCCTACTATTTTTTATTTATTTATTTATTTATTATTATTATTATTATTTTTATTTTGCGTATACATATATAGTGAGTTTTCGTAGTGCTTGGTATGTATGTTGTAATCAAAGTGGGAATACAAAGAATTATTATGATGGAATGAAAAAATCTTGTTTGCTTACAATTATACAACGTAATGGTTCATTACAAGAAATGTTCCATTACCCTAAAAACTATTATTTTCATTCCTTGAGGGTCTCTTTCTTTTTTTTTTTTTTTTTCACAAATAAACTTTCTATTATAAATGGACATTTTAGTATTTTTCTTGTTGATTCCATAACGTCATATCATACCAACAATGATGATTAATTACGGTAATTAATCATTGTATTACATAATTTATTATTCCATTACGTCGTTTATTCTATTCATTTGACATTCTATTCCGTCCTACCAAACGATACATTTTGAAACAGAAAAAGTAAAAAAGAAGTTAAAATAGCAAGAATAACCAAAAATGGAATTTTACTAGATTGTTCGTTAACATACAAAAGATGTAAAATTTTATAAAATTGTTCATGTTGAGAAAACAAAAACATATAGCAATAAGATTCCGTGCTTACAATTACATGCATAACAAAGTTATCCAGATGAAAATTTTAAGACATCCTTACACTATAAAACTAGAAATCAATCAATTTATGTCAAACAAATTCTTCAGAACCCTAAAGTTCACATTCTACTTGCATTTATAAGTTTTGTAACTCCAGTATGGTATTCCATGTGTTGCACCAAAACCATCTTGTGCGTATTCTTTAAACGCGCAAGTGATCAGTTCCTCCATTAATTTCCTAGTCGTCTTTTTCTTTGAATGTTTATTAAGAGCATTGTATCTTCTTCTTTCTCTTTTCGTTTGGTACCACGCCATGTACTTGTACCAGTCGCAGTCCTCCTCGCCCCATTCAGTTTCTTGTATTATTGGTTCCAAAATATCGCTTGGATCCTGATCAACTTCAAGCTCTTCTTTTAGCAAATTCACGTCCTCGCTGAACTCCTGCAACAGTAAAAAAAATCATGATGTGAATTAATTGTTTACTATGGTTTAAAAAAAAAAAGTTATCATTCACAGTTATTATTTACGCAAAAGATTTGCAGAGCTAGCAGAATGATATATATATATATTATATAGTTGAAATTCAAAGTACCTTCTTATTACTTGTGTCTTCCATAGTATTGTCAACAACTTCATCAGCATAAACGAGCTTCGTGCTTCCGAATGAATCCATCTGAACAAAAGTTTCCATCTGAATAGATAAAAAATAAAATAAAATAAAAACGATAAACAATTTTCAGTATGTCTAGGGGCTTTTGAGAAATTTTAAAATAACTTTTATAACACGTACATCTTGACCAATATACTCGATCTCTCTATGGGACACACTCACAAATTAATAATATTAGTGGTTTCGTGTAGTAGCCATTGTAAACCTAGCTAATCAAGGTTTAACCTGTCGACTAAAATTCTAAATTATCTAATTTGTGATAACACGATAATTATCGATTTAGAACTTAAAGTAAGGAACGTACCTCTAATCGGAAAAATCTTACATTATGCCAAGGCCATAAAATATATTTATAAGGAAAATAATACGATTAAACACACAATAGTCGGTTCACGAATCAGAAATCCTTGTAGCCCAAGTTTTATGTTTTGCTAGTTTGGCAAAGTATACCCCCTGAGCTTACAGAATGTTTTACTTTGCACCCCTTTTGCCATAAATTTATCATGTATACTTTGTATCTATCTCTTACAAAGTTGTAACTCCGGATATATTTGGCGCGCAACATTTTAGAGTATTTTGAAGCAATTAGTGTTTAATATTGTTTGGTGTTTTGGATTTAATTTTAGGGCTAATAAACGATAGTAGATTAAATATATATATATATATATATATACTCAAGGAAAGTTTGAAATATAAACGACGTTGTTTCTTTAGGTGGTTTCAAGTTAGATTGAATATTTATCTTTGCAATTGCCTTTAAGGAAAAAAAAATATCAAAGAAAGTTGTGTAACTGAGTTAAAGTAAAGAATCATTTTCATCGAATAACTTAAAGAGAAAACCTCATCCATTTTACACGTTTTGAAATGGAAATGAAGTCGAAATCAAAACCTGATGACAGAATACCTAATGAGTCACAACAAAGTTAATATGTACCCTTCAATAGTTCAATGCATTTATATTCCCTTGTGGACTATATGCTAGCTTACAAAGGTCATAGCCACAAAATGGTGTACTGGCGTTGCATAATTACCATAATTATCTTGAATGGTTTAAGCAAACAAATATTAGTTAGATTATTGTTTTGATTTATACGTAATCGTCACACGGAAGCACATGACATTGTCGAATTAATATGAAAATGTGCATGATTAATGTGTGAGTTTCTTCATCAACACCCAAGTAAAGTCAATTATCAATTCATCTCATATTGCCTATTTAATGCAGTGACTACAAAATGGAAGTAACCAAATGAATCAATGAATGAGCTTATGATTAATGAACCTTATGTATGGATGCCATTGTCATGAACTTGAAGTCTTGGACCATTGTTTTTGTAACATTGTTTGACTAATGATCATTAATGTGAACACACCTAATGTCTATTGAAACATGAATTAGGAGCATTTAACATTACTATTCTCGGAGGTTGATGACATGTCAATGTCAAGAAGAGTTTGTTTGGCCATTAACTAAACGAGCCCCCACAAAACAGAGATATGAAGGATTAGGATTATGCAAGTATGCCACATACCAAGTTTAGTCATATTTTAAAAGCAAAATTATCTAAATTATAAACAAAAAAACGCTAGACAAACGTGTACCGTTTGTAGCGAAAGTTGTAAATTCATTTAGATTTATCGATTTAAGCTCGAGAAGCATTGATTTAGGTGGACGTCTATATATAGAGAGATGTAAGCTATATCACTTATACGTGTGGAGGTCCTCTTTGAAAGATTTTAACAAGTTTTCGGGTATTATCATCTCATGGGAGCAGCAAGTACATCAACCTTCAGGGCATTGAAAAACCGGCCACTACTAAAATGTTCCAAGCAAATCCGGGAACAAAAGGCACGACTTTATATCATATGGATGTGTACAATGTTTCTTATTTGCTCGCACGATTAACTATTACTTAAAACTAGCTACAAGATGCTTTCATATGTATAGTTTTACATGTTAACGATGTTTGTATGTATGTAGAAATAATTGTTGGGGTATATAATGAGATCATGAGGCTTTAGCAACCTCTATGAGTTTGTAATCTAAGGTCATTTTAGCTTATTACTCTATTTAATTATATTTCCGTTAGATGGATCAAGTGTTTTTCGAATGAAAACCGAAAGAGGATAAATGATTAAATTGTACGCGTCGGACTAAGTTGATTATAATAGCGTCAACTAATATCAAAATTAAATTTGCTATATATGTAAAAAGGAAAATGTCACAACCTCAAATTTGATGTTTTGAATTATCCTCCTAACTCTAATATGATGACAAATGATAAAATCAATGAACAAGATCAAGAGGGCCATATGTTTAGTATTGCTCACATAAAAATTGATCTTAGTAGATCAACTTGTTACACAGTTTTTTTATATAAATCCATCTAAACCTATTTGGTCTAGGTTGCCGAGTCTGCTTGCTAGTTTATTTCCAATGTCGTTAAATAGAAAGTAAAGTCTTTGTATTTAAGAGTATTCAGTGTCATCACCTATTTCCCACGTTAAAGCTTCACGTTTCGGCGTTAAGGGTGCGTTAACCACACTGTTATCCTGCGTTAAGGGTACGTGCGTTAACCACCTGCGTTAACCCTTTAACGTTGAGTTAAGGGTACGTTTGTAATTAAAAAAAAATGCACACACACACACACACACTCTTGCCCCTATAACGTTTAGTATTTGAATTTAGAAAACATAAATAAATAAATTAAAAAAAAAATCCAAAACACCCCCTTGGTTCTTAAACGGTATAGTTCGAGTGTGATAACCAAATTCAAATTCAAAAATCAAATACAAGCGGGATAACCAAATTCAAATTCAAATTCAAAGTTGCCTATATATACAACTCCATCGGAGTTGTTTATCACACACACAACTCACACACAATATCTCACAAAGACTTTTCCCAGCAATTCTCAAGTCACTGTGACTTCTCTCAGCAATTCCCAAATGAACACGACTTTTCCCAGCAATTCCCAAGCTCCAACCCGATTCCAAATGAACCGGTGAACACTCCATCGAAAGATATCTTTCCCGTATTCACACCAGAAAATGAACCGGTAAACAAACCACCGGTTATCCAACAACAACCAAATCTGTTTGGACTCACCGAGGATGAACTCCGACTCCTTGACCAGGATGAGGAAGTCAGGAGAGAAACAGAACAAAGAGAACTAAAAGAGGAAGCTGCTTGTTTGGAGCAGGAAGCCATGGATGCACAACTCTTAGGGACAACCGGTTTGACATTATGGAAGGAAAATATTATGATGGCAAGTTTAGGTCTGAGGAGAGTTGGAACTTAGATGATTCCTATTCGTAGTTTCATTTAATCGTAGTTTCTATTTTCATTACCTTATCATAGTTTCTATTAATCGTACTATGTATTTCGTGTTTTAAATTTGGTGTTTAATGTAATTCGTGTTTTAACTTTAATGTTTAATATAATTTGTGTTTTAAATGTTATCTTAGTTATTAAATGAAGTATTAGTTTTAGTTTAGGAGTTGAATTTGAAAATAGTTGAGTTAAGGTTGAATGATAATAAAGGGTATTTATTTTATTTTATTTTGAATTAAGGTGAAAAAATTAAAGTGGGTGAAACTTTAACCAAGTGATAATACCTAATGCTATAAGAGGGGAAGGTGCAATGAAGAGGTTTAGCTCTTCATTTGGGTCTCACTGGTGCCACATCACCTTACACCCTCTTCACAACTAACCCCCTCCTCACCAACAACTAACCTCAACTTACTCATTTGTGCCTCACCACTTACAACTTTATTTTTTTTATTCATTTCATTTTAATAAACTAAATTCATTTCATTAAATTAAAACATACAATACAAGAAAATAAAAACGTACGAAACCTAAAATAACGATACGGTTAAAATAACAGTACGAAACGTCGTGAAGTTTTTATAAAGACTTGTAATTATCGATGAGTTCTGACTTTTCCTCCCAAACTTGCAACACTTGTTCCCTGACCATTTTCAAGGCGAATTGAAGTTGCATATTTGTTTCATCATTTCTTAAAAGAGTTTGTAGACCGACCCTGANAGAAATTACAACCTGACGGCGTCAGAGTCACAAGGTGACGCCGTCAGCAAGCCTTGACAAAAGAGTGGAAACCAATTATCAAATGACGGGCCAGAAGTTTTGGAAATTAACACCTGACGCCGTCAGGGTTAGAAGATGTAGGCCGTCAGGTTATGATTTAAAGAGTGACGGCCCAGAGAGGAAAGAGAGTGACGGCGTCAGAAGTGGATCAGGCCATCCGAGAAACCTAATGGCGCGAGGCTGACGGGTCAGCTCTCGAATATAACCTGACGCTTGAGAATGTAAAAATGCGTTATAGTATAGTTTGCGTCTGATCTTTTATTAATGGAAGTGTGGAACTTTGTGAGAACTTTTGCACCAAACGCCCCTTAGACTGAATTCTTTACTTTTTAGGGTTGTCCAACCTTCGACCTCATGCTCTAATTAAAGATAAGTCTCACTTCAATTCAATCAATATGATCTATGGTGTTGGTTGATTATTTCTTTTGCTTGTGTTTTAATTAACATGTGTGGCTAATTCTCCGTCTCATCACGTAGTTGTTTCTCAAAATCAACCAAACGTGAAAATATTTGAATGCTTGCCCACCATGGCGTTCTTTGAAAACGTTCATTGCATCTTCAAGACGAACATCTGGCTCACGTGTAGGTGCAAAGTCAAGTAAATTTCATGAAATTTTTGGCAATCAGAGTTCATCCGTGCCCACTTACCCGTTAGCTGATTTTTGTTACGGAAAGGACCATCTGATTGTTCATTGAACCTTTGTATTACGACTTGCCAAAAAGGTCCTTCGGCCGCATGGAATTCGTGAACGTTTTGCCACATATTGGCTAGCAAGCTTTCTTCTTCAATAGACCAACGATTTGCCATTGTGAATTTCTTTTGTAAGTGAAGTGTGTGAAAAATTTTATGATAATGTATGCTATATATAGGAGTGTATAAACGTTTAAAATTCAAATTTCAAAAACTGAGCGGGATAAATTGAAATTTCAAATTCAAATAAAAGGCGGTTAAACTTTTAAATTTCGAATTCAAAAAAATCGACCACACTCCACCGGAAGTTCTGTTTCCACCTGTAAACAATCCACCACACTACAATCCACCGACAAACTATCCACCACAAAACCAACCCAATGCACATGCGTTGACTGATGAAGAATTGTATGAGCAAGATATGCAAGAAGTGTTACGTGCTGAAGCAGAGGAAGAAGATGAGAGAAGAGCTCGTGAGGAGTACTTACGAGATAAACAGGCTCGGAGAAACGCTCGTTGTGAATGGTGAATAGAAAATGGAATAGACCGTGTGGCAACGAGTGAGGACGATTCGAGTGCTTCGAGTCACGAGGGCTATGTGTCGGATGATTCGTTTTATTGATTCGTAATTTAGTTTAATCATAGTACTTCTTATGGGTTTTAATTTCCGTTTCTTAGTTTAATATTGTAATCGTAGTTGTTTCAAGTAATGACAATCCTATGTTTAATATAATTGCATTTACAAAACAATAACATTTTTACTAAACACCTACATATTTATTAAACACAAATACATATTTATTACTAAACCTTTTATATTTANAGTACATTTTCTTCTTCGTCGTGCAGACGAAGAGAGCTTGGATGGCGAACAACGGCGAAGCACGGCTGGTGTGGCGGCGAGCTCGGCGAAGAAGCCACCTAGGATGGCGACGGCGATCACCCAACCACACCCAATACTCTTATAGACATGAAGACGAATGTTACGGCTACTCTGATATCCGGGTCAACTTTATTTTATTTTTCATTAAAAAGAAAAGGCTGAGCCCGAATGATTAATAAGATCAATTTTGTTTGGATCGTTGGGCCAAACACCAATTCACTTCAATATTTGGTGGAACAACTATATTAATAAGATTGGCAAAGTTACTAGTTTTATAGGTTCGTGTCATCGTGTGTATATTTGTAAAATTAGCCATAGCAGTTAAAGCCAAGTAGTAATCTACAGTAAAACATCTATAAATTAATGATGTTGGGACAGGAATATTTTATTAGTTTAGCGAGATATTATTATATCAATAAATTAATAATTTAATTTAAAAAGGTTGTACATATGACTAGGGGTGAGCACAAAAACCGAAAAACCGAATCAAAACCGAAAAAATCGAAAAAGCCGAATTGAAAAAACCGCCCCATTTGACAAACCGTTGGTGGTGGTTTTGAATTTTGTAAAAACCGAATGTTTGGGGCGGTTTTTGGTTTCATAAAAAAAACCGAACCAAAAAAACCGCCCCGCCCCATCTTTATACGTGTTTTTATATAATTTTATATATATACGGGATTTGTTATTTAATTTTAAACATTTGAGTATACAACTTTATCTATTAGAAACATAAAACAATAGTGTTGTTCAAATTTGTTATATTTATAGATATTATATTTTTGTTTTCGAACAATAGTATTCTTTGAATGTTTTTGTGGACGAAAAGTGCAAAGCCGCAAAGACATGCATTTTATATTTTACTATTTTAGATTCATGTTTGGTCATTTCATACGTTTTTTCGAAGCTTTGGATTATTAGATGTTATGCTATTATTGATATTTGTTTAAATATTTTTGCTTGAAAACTTGAAATCGTAAACTTTATATAAGATTAAAATTTTCTTGTTTTCAAGTAAGAAAAAACCGAATATAAACCGAAACCGAACCGATTTAATATTGAAAACCGAAAAACCGAAACCGAAAAAACCGAAACCAAACGGTTTGTAGTTTTCAAAAACCGAAATATACGGTTCGGTTTTTGGTTTTACCATAAAACCGCCCCACCCCGCCCCATGCTCACCCCTACGTATGACCTTTAAATTTTCAAATCTAGGATACTAGTTACAATGTATACTAGTTAGACATAAAAAACTAAATTGAAAAACCAAGTTTCAATTACCATTTTATGAATTCACATTCACAAATTAGTTGAATTTGTTAAGTTTATTGTTTTTGAATAAGTAAAAAGTTTGTTTCGTTGGGACAAGTTCCAATTACATTTGACCTTAATTGAATTAATTGAATTTGTACAAGTTCCAATTACGTACGACTTTTATATATATGTATGAAATTTTAGTAATTATTAATTAATAGTTTAATTGGGACCAATATATATATATATACACTGCGGTTTCAAAAAAAATATTATCTTATTATTCGATTAGGGACCAAATTTGTATTGGTCCCAAGTTGGGGTCGAACAAATTATTAACTTTATCGAGATTATTAATTTATCGAGTATTAATTTATAGAGGTTTTACTGTATACTACTTTATAAAGCATTTGTGACTTACTTCTAATAGAATGTTTAGAAAATTAAGATTTAACATTTACTTATAATGAAAAGAATTGTTTTACTTTTGCTATTAAATCAATACAAGTTTATTTATGCATTTTAAACATTACAAGTAAAAAAATATTATTTACAACTATTTAAAACACAAATACATTAACACATACGATTAATACATTATTTTAAATCACCACCTCACTCAAATATACAACAATTTTACCATATTGTACAATCTAATCAAGCTATTATTTACAACTATTTAAAGCACAAATACATAACACATACAATTAATACACTATTGAATCATCCCTCACTTAAATATGCAACCATTTTACCACATTATGCAATTTAATCAAGCTATTATTTCCAACTATTTAAAGCACATATACATTAACACATACAAATTCATCATCACGAGACGATTATATATGACACACCAACCATTAGTTTCTCAGCCGAAATACCATGCGTGACTAATGAGCTAGATAGCTTCCAATCTTTCAATAGCGCAGCCACATGATACGACTTCTTAAAATTAAATGTTAGCAATTTGAGCCGCATTGTAGACATGTTTACTTCAATCACTTGATCCTTAGTTCTTTGTTTCTTCTCAAAAATCCGGAGGTTTCGTTCTTACCAAATGAAGTAAGTTGTAGCTACTAAGACAAGCTTAGATACAACACTCTTTACCGAACACCTATTAGAAATTGGCAGCGGCCAAACAATAATGTCATCAAACATAGAAGGAACAACTTGCATTCCAGAAAACGTCTTCATGTATTTCCAAACCTGAGATGGGAAAGTACATTAAAAAAAAAATGGTGTAGGGAATCGGCCTGCAACTCACAAAACAGGCATCGAAACAGGTATTTAATGGTATTTAATTTCTTTTTCTTTTTTCCTTGGAAATACCAGAACTATACATCTGGTTATAATACCATGGATATAGTAGTTATCAGTTAATAATACCATGGATAGTAGTTGGAACCTTGGTGTGATGAAGGAAACATTTGATACAATAAAGATGGAGATGCATCAAATGAGTGAACTTTCTGAGAAGGTTTGAAGGTACAACTTCTATGGAACGTACAACTAACGAAAAGGTTAGGGAAACATTAGGAAGAGTTATGGCCCTTCAGGTTATGAAGATTTATTTAGGCTTATGGACGAAGATGCCTCTCGTGCTTGCAATCATATCTGGTTTGGAAAGATTGAGTATGATGCGACAAGAAGCCGCATGTGGCGGACATGAACAACACAGCTAGAGAGATTGAGAAGGATGCAACAAGATGCTCTTCGAAAAAACTGCTTCGAAACTCTAAAGCGAACACTAGTGGTACAAAGACCATGCTATCTAATATGCTTTTATCAACTCAAACATCTCAATAAATTCAACACATGCATATAAGTCTCTAATTAACTAAAACATACTACAAGCAAAAGGACCTTTGGGGACAAGGAATTTTTTTGTGACGACATAGTCGTAACGAAATTTAGAGAGCCCCAACATTCTCACTCTTTTTCAACACCAGATTCTAGACAACAAGCAAAAGCGGGCTCTACACAAATTGGTGACGACAATGTCGTCACTACATTTTTTTCATTACTGGTTATTTAATATTTATCAAAATAGTAAATATCAAGTTTAGTGACGCCATTGTCGTCACCAAATATTTATGCAAATTTGATTACTATTATTTTTTTTTAAAATACCTTTTAAAAACAATAAATAACTATTTCTAAAATAAACTTTTTAATAAATAAGTATAGTGACAACTAAGTCGTCACCAAATTTTTATCCATTTAAAAATACTTTTTAAAAATAATAACTAACGATATTTTAAATAAACTTCTTTGATAAAAAGATTTAGTGACGAGATAGTCGTCACTAATTTATTATCCAAATTTAATCATATTTACTTCATTAAAAATAGTTTTTAAAAATAATAAATAATAATTTTTAAAGTAAAATTTTTTTATAAATATATTTCGATTGTCGTCACCAAATTATTACCAAAGTTAATTATTTCTATTTATTAAAAATACTTTTTAAAAATAAGCTTAGTGACATCACCAAATTTTTATAATTCGCCGGGACAATTTTGGTCAAATTTTACTTCCCCGACATTTAAATAATAGCGAATAATTGGGCAGGATTTTTTCCCACAAACGTGCTCTCGATGACATGTCGTCGGTACAGTAGTTGACCAAAAGTTTGACCCATGATTAGCGTTTGATTAGCGCTAACAACTATAATGTGATTCTCCCCCCACGACATGTTGCCGGGACCATTTTTGGTCAATTTGACTTTCCCTCGCCTCTAAATAATAGCGAATAATTGGGCGGGGTTTTTTCCCGACAACATGTCGTCGAGAAAACATTATTATAANATTGTCGTCACCAAATTATTACCAAAGTTAATTATTTCTATTTATTAAAAATACTTTTTAAAAATAAGCTTAGTGACATCACCAAATTTTTATAATTCGCCGGGACAATTTTGGTCAAATTTTACTTCCCCGACATTTAAATAATAGCGAATAATTGGGCAGGATTTTTTCCCACAAACGTGCTCTCGATGACATGTCGTCGGTACAGTAGTTGACCAAAAGTTTGACCCATGATTAGCGTTTGATTAGCGCTAACAACTATAATGTGATTCTCCCCCCACGACATGTTGCCGGGACCATTTTTGGTCAATTTGACTTTCCCTCGCCTCTAAATAATAGCGAATAATTGGGCGGGGTTTTTTCCCGACAACATGTCGTCGAGAAAACATTATTATAACTTTATCCCGCCAATTGTTTCATTCGAGTCCCTAAACGTGTCTGAGAACTCCTGCTAGAAACAGTGTTCTATTTTGTTTGTCAAGTTGTTTCGTTTGAGTCTGTATGAAATGTGTTTGAGAACTCTTACATGTTTTAAATAAAAGGTTTGCTTTCGTGTTTGTTAATTGTGACTCATACATTTAACATCTCATTTGTAAGGATATCATCTTGACTCATTCGTTTAACATCTCATGTATAATGATATCATCTCAACTCATCCGTTTTACATCTTGACTCATCCGTTTAACATGTTATCCATATAACATGTTATCCATATCCATAGCATCTCGACTCATCCGTTTAACATGTTATGCATATCAATAGCATCTTGACTCATCCGTTCAACATCTTATGTATATCAATAGCATCTCGACTCATCCGTTTAACATTTTATGCATATCCATAGCATCTCAACTCATTTGTTTAACATCTTATGTATATACAAGTAAATGTTTGACTGAAAATGGTTGTGGGTCCCACATTGTCGTTAGAAAAAGTCTACAGGATATTAAGTCCTGGCGAGGCATTCACGACTACAACGTGTCTTCGAAAGGTCGTCGAGATGCATGATATACCGTCGACATGATCAAAAATATATCATCGGGGAAGGCCCCGTTTGTGGTAGTTGTTTCAATTGAACCTTTAGAACCAAAGCGATTAAGGTAGTAGTGGGAGAACTCGGATCATACTAGGGAGTTGGTTCAGATAGCAACCTTACAAAACCTATCAAGTAGTAAGCTTTGGAGTCTAATCGACAAGTTTGAAATAACTACGGTGACTGCAACATAAATCGAAAGTTATGCAAGTTTGGACTTCTCAATGTTTTACGAGTTTGTTTGTGTTCTATAATGTGTTCGGAGAGCAACATAAACCGTATAACTAAAGTGATATCATATCGTCTATAATTTCTACTCGTCTGTTTAACATCTCATGTATAACGATATCATATTGACTCATCCATTTAACATCTCATGTATAACGATATCATCTCGACTCATCCATTTAACATCTCATGTATAACGATATCATCTCGATTCATACATTTAACATATCATGTATAATGATTAAGTGGACGAATGAAGTTGAATAGTTTTGTTTCCTATTTTTTGGTCATTTCTAGGTTCAGTTTTGGTAGATTTTTTACCGAAAAAATTCCGGAAAAAAAAATCTGGAAATGCATAATTGCTGATATTCTTTTTTTTTATGTGCAGGTCAAATTTATAAATGATTAAAAAAGGTAAATAAATGTTACAGAAAATATTGGTGACGACTTTGTCTTCACTAAATAATTATCAGTTTTATTTATTTTCGTTTTATAAATTATCCACAAAACTAATAATTTAGTTTATGAAAAAATTGGTGACGACATTGTCGTCACAAAGTTGCTATAGCCCACTTGTGTTTAGTCTTTGTGTTGAATACTTGCGGGCCCCTTTTGTCATCACTAATTACACTGCGCTTTGTCGTCACGAAGTTTTTTTGTGACAATGGATTGGTGACGCGAAATCCGTGACGACATATCGTCACAAACACACTTGGTGACGACACCTAATGTAAATTGATGATGAGACGAAAAATGTTA
>LBNU01034385.1:62233-92558 GCA_014162995.1 Artemisia annua | reverse complement strand
GAGAATTATCAAAGGTGTATAAGAACTCCTCTACAATCAATGATGCTGGTTGAGATACCAACTCGGCCCACACATCATTGGCTTCTCTACCCTTTTCCTGAAAGACTCTGGTGGCATCTAGCCGGTGAATTTGCCACCCTTTAACATTTTCTAGCCGATGAATCTTATCTAGTTGCCGCCGTGCCAACTTGCATGTATTTATCTTTGTTTCGTTAATAGCTGCTTTTAATAACATGGCACGAGTTTTTTTATCAGATGAAGATGAATATTCAGCGCGAAAATATGAGTCAAATTCTGGCACTCCAATGGCTCTGCGAATGCCTTTTGAATAGTCGGCGTTAGGGTTATACATTTTTCTAGCTTCTTCTACCATCCCCGCGGCTACCATCTGGTCAACACGATCAGACACAAATTTGTTGAGTACCATTGTTTCGACGTCAACCCACAAGAAGCAAACATCGTACCTGTTGACATAATGAATGTAATCTTAGTACAATATCACATTTACAAATATGTACATATATAGTTATATATGCAAGTGTATGGATATAATTAAAAGTTTATATGCCCAAAAATAATATTTAGGCAACTTGCTTTAGTATCTCAATAGTACCTTGATCGGAACTCATAGTTCTCATCATCAACCAATGCTTCAATAAACGAATTTGACCCACCAGCGATTATAGGAAGCTTCCCTCGCCCAACAATCGATTTCATGACAAGTGAAGCCGTACTAACAAAGTTTTCAGCCGTGAAATCTGCCTCAGGATCAACTATTCCAAGAAGATGATGAGGTACGCCCTCACATTCTTCTTCAGAAATTTTGTTCGTAACAATGTTTAATCCTTCGTACACTTGCATTTTATCAGAATTTATTATCTCGGCTGGGAACCGGGTTGCAAGGTCAATAGAAAGTCTTGATTTTCCAGTGCCCGTGGCACCCATTACAACCACTACTTTTTCCTTCTTAGGAAGACACCGGAGGACTGAAAAGTCAAGTCCTCCGGTAGGTATTTGCATGACTGGTGCATGAGCGTGTTTGCACATGATCATCATTTTTAGTAGTTCTATAATGAATTTAAGCTGGAATATTAGTATGTACGCAAAATAGAGGGTGTGTTTGTAGTGATGGTGGCTCGTTATAAATCAGTTGAAATACATGAAAGATGTGAATATGCATGGTGGAGCACAAGATTGGGGTATTTATAGGATGAAAATGATTGAGACTTTCAATATGTATGCATGTGTAATTTACGTAAATGGTCCCGATAGATAAACGAACATTTAGTGTTTAGGAGATATCACGTAGAACTGTACAGATCGCGTATTAGTGAGGAGTTTGTCCAAGCATCTCGCGGTCTAAGAAAGAAATCTACACCACAAATGTCATGCTTCAAGAACTTTTACGTGATGATTAATATGCATTGTTACGGTTATTTTATAATGACTGTTATGTTTTATTTTCAGTTTCACTAAATGTTTTTAATGTTTTTTTCTTTATTCATTTAAAAAAGAATTCTTTAAGTTAAATTTATGGCAGCTTAACAACATTTTTCAACCAATATTTGATTGATTTTACGTCGTTTATGTATAAATGTAATAAGAAACACTTTAACCATAATATCACAAATAAGTAATTGTTTGCTTTTAGTAAAAAATATTGGTTGCTATGCAGATACGCCAGCCTTAGTTAAAACTATATATTGGTGTAAGAAAAGCAAAATACTCTAGTCAGTTGACTCAAGCGGAGTTTAACGATCCTTAAGTCATAAAAAACACTTCTACTTTTGAGCAAGAGAAGAAGAAGAAAGGAAGAGAAGGGAAAAAAATGTTAAACCCTTTTTGAAGGAAGCATGGCTTCCTGAATAGTATTTATAAGAAAGAATTGTTTGTTCTTTATTATAATCATGGTAAGAGTATCAACTTCTGAACGTATGCAAACCCGTATTAAAGTAATGCCTCATTTGTCAACGCTAATTATCGCATTACAGGAAGGTCCGTTAAAAAAGAAAGCATCTGCATCTAATCAAGTACTCGCGGCTATAAATCTACGCAAGAGACTCATGCTTTAAGCGATGTTTTGTCCTGAATAGGCATTCATATATTCTTCCACAAATGCTAAGTGTGTTGACCAACAAACAGTCTCATACACCCAATTTTATGGGAGAGAGAATTCTACTCAGCTTAATGAGGCCATAATTCTTGAGTCAATTTAGGGGATATTATGCAGCCCCACTTAGATTTGTCCAATTGGCTTCAAATCAAAAGAAGTTATTTTGATTTTGAGTCCATTAGATCAAGGATTGGTCCAATGGACTCACAATGTCTAACTTGCAACTCAAGCTTGTATAGAGCACAACTTGAGGGATGGACTAACTCTTCCCAATGTATTTTCATACCCCCCTGTATTCTTTAAATAAATGTTAAATTTTTTATATTCGAAAGTTTTTCTTTTCAGCTTTGTCTTGATATTTTTGTTTTGTGTTATATGTTACTTGATGAAGTCAGAGGGTCAAGTATTATGATCAAGAATAAAAAAAGTATACATTTTATTATATTAGTCAGTATTCAATTTCATTGTTTAATACTTAATGCACTAAAAGTATTCTAAATAAGAAAAAAAGTGTAATTGAAAATAGAAATTTATTTCAAATAGTCAAAGAACGATCTGTTAGTATGTATTATGGACGGAATGGGTAGTGACTGTGTTACTAAGTGATTATTAACTTATTTGGTAATAATGTTCTTATATTTTAATATCTATGTTTACTTTTAAATATTATTATATATGATGTAGCTATAATAATATATAGGTTATATTACTGTGTATGAATATAATTTTTGTTATCTATTATAATAAATTGATATAATACATAGTTAGAGTAATAGCAAATCATTCTATTTGTTGTTAGTATATTTTGTCTATATAATTTTCTATAGGTTGGTCGTGATGNCAATGCATATTAATCATCACGTAAAAGTTCTTGACACATGACATTTGAGGTGTAGATTTCTTCTTAACCGAACTCTTGGACAAACTTCACTAATACCATTGTAGTTCTACGTGATATTCCTCTAAACAACAACATAAAGTTGACCATGCGAGAAAACAGACACCCACATTTGGTATGCAAGTGTTCATTTTTTTTTATCATTTATATTTTGTTGATTAATGGATTTTTCAAAAATAATAATAATAATAAATTAATAATAAAACGTCATTTTAACTTTTTTGTGTTTCCGCATAAATTGAACGGGGTTAACAGTTCTTATCGTCTCTTTTCTCATTATTTTTCCCCTGTTTGATGAAAATTACCTGGCTAGTGTAATTCAATAGTGGGTTATAAGTTACTCCCTCCGTCACATATTAAGTGTCCGCTTATATCATGCACAAAGCTTTAGAAAATTCCACTAACTACACTCTCCACAAATCAAATATCATTTTTACTCACTAAAGTCTCATCTCATTGGTTGAAATAGAATATGGACACTTAATATGGGACGGAGGGAGTAAAAGACACTTGTGTTACATTGCGATTTTAAAAACAAAAGCAAAGTTCCACAAGATGTATAATTTTATTTTTTTTTTTTTCTTATTTTTTTTATTTTTTAATGATTGGGTCCCTTCTTGCTTATTATTTTGAGAAAGGTTTTATGTAATTAACGAAGAAGGTGCGGAGGAGGATTGTAGATGGCTGCCTCTTTATAAACAAAAATTAAAAGTTAAAACTTTAAAAAAGATAAATAGTAGTATGTGTTAAATATATACTTTGGCGGATAAAATCTCTTAAAACTTACAAATTTTTAAAAAGTGATATACTTAAAATATTTTTTATTTTTATTTTTTTTTAAACTAAAAATGGTAATAAAATCTACCACAAAATTAATAGTTTAATTATTGTTTAATCCTCTAATTTTTATTATTTTTCGTTTATAATTCATAAATTTTTTATTTTTACTTTTTTTCGCGATAACTACAAATTAAATTCGTAAGTGTTGCATTAAAAGTCACACCCAAATCACAAATTTGAATGTATAATTATTTGCGGAAATATATCATCGCTTTGCGCGGGTGTTCGTCACGTTTTTTACTTTTTTATAAGCGCATGTTTTGTTAATTTAGTTTTTAAAGTGTGATACTCTACCAAGAACTTCTATAATAAACATTAACTTTTACCCAGTTGTGTCTTAAACTGACCAATTAATGTGTGTGGGAAATATACTTTGAGAATATTGGCATTATATCTGAACGCCTTATGATAGATTTTGTGTTAAATTGTTGATTAGACAGAAAGACGAAGAATATGCTATACAATTCCTCAATGGATTCGCGAATTATTTCAACTTTACTAATTTGTATGATAACTGATAGATTCCACAGGAAAATAATGCTTTGATTTTAAGTTGTTTCGTATTTATCAAAATCTGAGTTGCAATACATACTTTTACATCCACTTTTTCAAATCATACACATATATATATTTTTACGTAATATTCATCCTGTTTTAAAACAAGTATTTAGTTAGATGCTAACAATACACAATTTTAAAAAGAAGTATAAACGAAATATTAATCAGTGTTTTAAAACCAGGTCTTGAATCGATCCGATCGAGTTACCGGGTTACCGGTTCGACCGCCGGTTAATCCGGTTTTCTATTTAAGTATATTGCAATATTTTGGCTCACTAAACACAAAAAAAATCTTAATTTTTTTAATATCAAACATAAAACCTAAAAAGTTCAATATCATTCACATCATAGGTTTATAAAACATATACTATTATATTATACCAAACACATACAATTTAACAACGATACAAGTTTTAAACTTTAAAACAACATTATCCATCGTCACGTTCAACTCAAACTTGTCATATGCATTTTCTAAATTATACTTAATATATATATATATATATATATATATATATATATATATTGATCAAGAACTATTTTCTTTGGTTCCAAAACCTATGTTGGATTCTCAACAACACTCCCTTTTTCACCCTTACTTGCTAAAAGTACTGTTTGTCCCCCATCAGTACTTTCTTTCTTAACCCAGTTAGATTTAACACTGTGTGTTGAGTCCTTTGATCTAGGTACTCTATTTGAGGTGTAAGGCCTTCTAGGTTGATAGTAATTGAACCTCCTTGGTCTTACATTCGAAAAAGTGCTAGCAGTACCTTGATTGGGTGAAAACCTAGCAGTACTTTGAGAGGGTACTGCTAGAGAAATATTTGTCTTACCAGTACTTTGAAAAGTATTTCTTGAGGGTACTGGTGATTTGGAAAAAGGTCTTTTCAGGTGAGGGTACCTATAGTCTTTTGAGAAATTACTATGGTTAACCCTATTTGAGTGATTCCAAACTGGTTTATTCTCCCTTGACTTATTTTTGACAGATGTGGTCCTTGGGAACTGGCTTAAATATTCTGAGTGAAAGTTACAGTCCTTAATCAAATGATCAGGACTATAGCATACAAAACATAACTTTTGATCCATATTCCCAAATTCTCTTCCTTTAGTTCTATGACCAAAACTATCTTGACTTTTTGGTGAATCATTAAAAGGTTTTCTAAAGTTAGCAATATTTTGAAAAGTTTTTCTTGAAGGTACTGCTGAATGTCTAGCAGTACTTTGAGAAGATTTTGGAGGTACTGCTTGTTTTGAAAAAAATTTAGGAAACTTTTTATCATTGTTAACACACCCTGAACCCTTAACATTACTCCTTTTGTTATCATCCTTAGGTTTCTCAACTGTTTCTTTTAAGGATTCAGAACTAGATGGACTTGAATTAGATTGACCAGTAAGCTTTTTCCTAAATTCTAAATTGTCTACTCCAAAACAAGAAACATCTATCCTAGGTGGTTGAAAACTACCAGTGGGTGGAGGAACTTCATTATATCCCTTTTCTTTATTAAATTCAGGAGGTGTTTGACTAATAGGTTCCTCATTACTAGATGTGTTTTCTTCTGAGCTAGTGAGTTCTTCATCACTAGTTGAGATCTCCTCTGAATTAATTAGTTCCTTATCACTAGTTGAGATCTCTTCTGAGCTGTTATACTCAACTCCATAACCTAGGCCAGTTTTAATGTGTGCTCTTCTTTGTTTATCAACAAAACTAACATGTGAAAGACCAGACTCTTTCCAACTAGCAAATTTTGCTAACAAATCATCCCTTTCTTTAGTGATCTTTTCAAGTTCAGAAACCTTACATCCTAACTTCCATTCACTCAATTTTAATTGATAGTCTTGTTGCTCATATTTTTCTGCCCAAGCCATTTCATTATTTTCATGAGTAATTATTTTAGCTTCCATTGACTCTAAAGTCAATTGATAGCCAGCTACCTCAGACCTAGCCCTTCTACAATTATCTCTTTCAGTCTCATATTCTTTAAGAAATTTTTGATAAAAATTACTACATTTAGAGCATACCTCAGAAATAGTGGATGAACTTGGTGAAGTAGCTACCATAGCCAACAGAACAGGTTCTTCTTCACTTTCCATGCTCCAATCAAAGCCTCCAAGGCCATCTCTTGATTCCAAAGCAGCAAATCCTGGTTCCTCATCAAAAGCTGTGCTCCAATCAAATTCTTCCAAAGCAACCATAGAGTAGGTTACTGGTTCATCATCAAATTCATTACTCCAGTCAACCTCTGATAGATTTTCTTGAGCCACCAAAGCTTTTGGTTTTGATTCATTAATAGGAACTTCCTTTCTTTCAACCTTGGGTTTTTCAATCATTCTATTTGCCTGATATTTTGCAAACTTGCATTCCCTTGCAAAGTGTCCAGGCCTTTGACAATTAAAGCATTCAATCTTAGATTTGTCAAATGATATACCCTGTTTGGCTTTGAAGTCAATGCCTCTTCCTGTTTTGTTTATGAACTTCTTGATCCTTGCAGTGATCATGGCAACTTGCCATCTTATGTCAATTTCTTCTAGAGCATCCTCATCAATTTGCAATAAATCTTCTTCATAAGTAACAGGTAAAGTGGCTTGTTGAGCAAAGAAGGAATATACAACATCATCAGAGTTGATGATGGTTGATGGTGATGAAGTGGTAGTAGTCATGGTTGTGCAAGTGTGCTCTTTATCACCAACAGTACTTTGAACAGGATAAGCAGTACTTTTAGTGGAGGTACTGCTTCTGTTTTCAGAAGACACAAAAGCAATGTTGTGAGATTTCTGATGAGAACTTGAACTTATTTGACCATTCATCTCATGCTCATACACCTTTAGATTATTGTAGAGATCATCAAAGTCCATAGAATCCAAACCAGGTTGTCCTCTAATCATAGTAGCAACCACATACCATACAGATGGCAAACTTCTTAAGAACTTCAAGTTTGCATCTTCAATAGATACCTCTGCACCATATAACTCTAGCATACTAAGAAGATTTTGGAATCTGTCATAGGCAGCATCAAGACCTTCTCTTTCACCAATAGTGAATGTTTCAAACTGTTGCTTCAATAAATTTCTATGCATCTTCTTGGAAGCATCGTTACCTCCAAATCTTGTCTTGATAGCAGCCCATAATTGTTTAGCATCCTTAGCATCATGAAACTTTAGTATGTGTCCATCAGGTATAGCAGACAGCAGTATGTTGAGAGCCTTCTCTTGATTTCTTTTTGTAACTGCTGGCAAGGTTGGCATAGGTGGTTTAGGTTGTCCTGGAATTTCTACAGGTTCTTCAAGAACAACATTACCATTGACAATCACATCCCATAGAGCATGGTCTGTAATAGCAATGTACTGCCTCATCTTCATGCTCCAGAGATCATATTCTCCCTTCTTGATGATAGGAATTCTGAGTGAGGTGATGGATGGGATTGGTGTAGCTTCATTCGACATCTTTTAGGGTTTGTAGTTAAATCGGTTTTAAGGGTTTCTTCTTAATCAGAGTCTCCACACAAGCTCTGATACCACTTGTTGGATCGATGTATACTCTGACCAAACTAACTATGTAGCTTGTAAGGGTTTAGCAATCTTGAATAAGCTTAAAACTACTAATAATGAAACGATGATATAACTCTGTTAACTATGCGGAATCTACTTCAACAAAGCTAAGAAGAATAATAAAACTTCAACGATTATATTAAAACCAAACTTTGAACCTGCTTATCATACAGATTCACTAACAACCCTAATCGCTAAATAACTCTCTAATATCGTACGTGCATGTGTATATCTCTAATGCCAACCTAGGGGTCCTTTTATAGACATAAGGAAAACCCTAGTCGGTTTACAATTCTTGTACGACAAGTAAACTAATTCTAGAATATTCTAATCTAATAATCATAACTTTACATAACAATCCTTTAACGATTTGCATATTA
This sequence comes from Artemisia annua, assembly GCA_014162995.1. Lineage (NCBI taxonomy): Eukaryota > Viridiplantae > Streptophyta > Magnoliopsida > Asterales > Asteraceae > Artemisia > Artemisia annua. Next base: position 84,223 of record LBNU01034385.1, on the reverse strand, counting down.
GTCCTTTTAACAATAGCAGTACTTTGACTTTCTTCATATGAGTAGTACTTTCACTTTATACACAAGCAGTACTTTGATCTTCAGCAGTACTTTGACTTTATATCCCAACACACAATATTTCCCTTCTTATCTAAAAGACACTTTGTAACCGTGATAAGTAGAGATCCTAAACAAACACATAAAATAGTACTTAGTATTATAGTTGATAGGATCCCCTCTCCTAGGAACGAACTAAACAAAGCTAGTTGCCACTAGTCATTCTAATAGGAGTGTTTCGTTTGTCATCAACCGGAATAGTTTACCGTGAGCTATTCCATTGTAAAGCTTTGATTCATTTCTAATAAGATTTATATACGTTGAAAAGTACAAGCGGTGTTATTGTGGTTTTGGGTGATGTTTCTTATTATTAGTAGGAAGATATTGTCATTTGCTCAAATTGCGTGGACCAACAATAACCTTTGCCCAAACACGACCCGTTTAATAATTGTGTCTAGAAACTCAACTCTAACCTAGACCTGAATAATATGTGTAATTCGTTTGTGACCCATTTAAGTTGTTTAAGTTAATAGGTCAAGCGGTGAAGAATTGCATAAAACTTAATATATACCCAATTTTGATTCTAAAATTTAGAAACTTCATATATACCCAATTTTGCTTTAAAAGCATTGTACATTATGTATTCAATGTTTGCACTTTGAGTAGATATAAAATTAATAATGAAAGTAGCGTGATATATTAGGTCAATTCCATATTTACCCAACTTAGACATTATAATGTCATATATACTCAAAACATGCATAAACTACATTGTACATCATGCATTCAAAATTTGTATTTTTGGTATATGAAGTTATCTTTTTTTTTTTGTAGACTATTCAAAAACGTTTTACTTACAAATATTTAAATATATTAATAGTTAATTATTACTTACTAAGGGAAGTTTTAAGATCTCTTATGACAAAAACCCTGAAATGAGGTTTTGTTTTATTGCAATAAAATGTTTCTAACACCACAACACGTATTTTTTGCTTGTTCACAACTTTACATGCAATATTTTTTTTTGAACGGCGGGGATTTTATAAAACTAGCAAAAGCTAGAAGCACATTACAAGAAGGTTATGAAAAGTAAAGGATTCCTCAACCAACCTACCCAACTAATATTAAGCTTAGGATTTTTAGATGAAATCCATAAGTAAGAAAAAGAAACAATACTATCCCAAACTAAGGACTTTTTGGGAGGATTATTAGAAAAAACTATCCTATTCCGAAAACTCCATAAGGACCACATAAGCGTTCCACCTACACCATCAAGAAACGTTCTCGCTTTGTTATGAATGGGAATCGAATCAATCCAAGACAACCACTCCGATATGTTAGTGCAAAAAGGAACATCAAGCTCCCACCATTTCGCCAACAAAGACCACATGTCTTTAGCTAAATCACAAGTAAAAAGAATGTGGTTTACCGTTTCAACATCCTCATGACAAATAGGGCATAAAACCGAGACAATATCAATGCCTCTACGGTCTAAGTTCACCCTTGAAGGAAGTTTATTAAGCAAGGCTCTCCACACAAAAACATTTACTTTAATAGGGATACTACGGTTCCAACGAGTAGCATGAGGACCAACGGGAAGGAGGTGCGAATCAACCAAAAGCCGAACCGAGGCAACCGTGAAACCCTTGTGAATATTTGGAGTCCATGACCAAGAGTCTGGATTAGAGTTCAAAACTACAGACTCAATATGAAGCTTCAAACCGAGTCACTATACTATCAAAAATAGCTAAAAGAGTCACTTAGCTTTTATAAAACAATATTAAGATCATTTTGGTAACGGAATACCTCATATCAATTGGTTACGTGTTCATATCATGCGATATGTTATTTATTTTAACATGTCACTTACAACTCATTTTAGTTATTACTTTAACATAAAAAAATTGTTGAAAAATAATTTTTAAAATGAGTTAAGAGTGATGTGTTAATTGACATGTCACATATTTTGACATTTATAAAGGGGTAACCAGTTAATACGAGGTATCGGGTTACCGAAATGATTATTCTTAAAAGTTTATTGACTAACTCATCAAGTTTAGCAAATTTCGATGGTACAATGACTCGGTTAGCAAGTTTACATTGTACTGTGAGTCAAAAGCAATATAAGTAGTATAATGACTCGGTAAACAAAAACCAAAAATAAGATGACTTTTGTGTATATTAACAAATATTGTTGATGCGATAAACTAACGATGGAACTTACAATATGACATTAACAGTATCAAGACAAGCTTCTTCTTTTCTTTTTTCTTTGTGTTGAATTCATTTTCTTTTTCTTTTCTTTTTTTGAATTCTTATGATACACCATAGATGATGATGAAATCTTTATACAATTCCACTAAATACTTTAAAATTAGGTGGCCCATTAATCAAATGATAATGTTATTACAATGAAAACTTTAGCCACTTCGCCAAAAGTTTTTATCGGAATATTTCTAGTGCTACTCATCGACTTATTTATTTTATTTCATGACCAAAATTGTTTCTCTAAATTTTAATCGGACTATTTAATTTGGATTTTTGTTTCTTAGCTTATTTACTTTTTACCTTACTAAAATTTTTGATTGGATAACATATTATATTTAAACCTTACTAAAAAATTTTTGATTGGAGAACATATTATATTATATTACTTTACCAGGTGCAGGATTACTCCCCTTTACCCAAAAATGTCACTGCTGAAGTCAAAGTTTGTGATACGAGATCATGTTTAGTGCAAAAGATTTTGAGAAAATTATGCATATATATAAAGAAAATAGCTAGTTAGAATATATTTTTTGTTTGACAAACAGAACTTATAATAATTTTAGAAAAATAAAATTTAATGCTATTTCATGTATCTTATAAGAATAATCTTAATTCTTAACTTTTTGTTCTATATCCATCTACAACTACATCTTTAGTTTCAGCAAAAGTTACTTCTTTCAAACCTACCCAAATCATGTTTTACAGAGTTATTAAAATGTTGGTATATTTCGCAAATTTTGTGTTTGGCTGGCCAATTTGAAACTCAATATTTTTATAGAATATGAGAATATACGTGGAGGCCACCAAACTATTTATTTTGTACAAAATCGGTCATCTCTCAGTCATAACAAATTTATAAGTGACATGATTTTGTTTTATTTGTATTTACATCAGTTTCGAGTATATTTTTGCTAGATAATTGTCATACCGAAAGAATGAACCTAACAATATCGTATTAAGATGATACAAGTAAAAAAAAACCTAGATGTGAAATTACATATTTACTCTTCTAAGTACATAGCCACCGCATTTAAGTTGGAGGATTATTATTTTTTTTTTTTTTTTTTAAACGGCGGAGATTTTATAAAACTAGCAAAAGCTAGAAGCACATTACAAGAAGGTTATGAAAAGTAAAGGATTCCTCAACCAACCTACCCAACTAATATTAAGCTTAGGATTTCTAGATGAAATCCATAAGTAAGAAAAAGAAACAATACTATCCCAAAGTAAGGACTTTTTGGGAGGATTATTAGAAAAAACTATCCTATTCCGAAAACTCCATAAGGACCACATAAGCGTCCCACCTACACCATCAAGAAACGTTCTCGCTTTGTTATGGATGGGAATCGAATCAATCCAAGACAACCACTCCGATATGTTAGTGCAAAAAGGAACATCAAGCTCCCATCATTTCGCCAACAAAGACCACATACCTTTAGCTAAATCACAAGTAAAAAGAATGTGGTTTACCGTCTCAACATCCTCATGACAAATAGGGCATAAAACCGAGTCAACATCAATGCCTCTACGGTCTAAGTTCACCCTTGAAGGAAGTTTATTAAGCAAGGCTCTCCACACAAAAACATTTACTTTAATAGGGATATTACAGTTCCAACGAGTAGCATGAGGACCAACAGGAAGGAGGTGCGAATCAACCAAAAGCCGAACCGAGGCAACGTGAAACCCTTGTGAATATTTGGAGTCCATGACCAAGAGTCTGGATTAGAGTTCAAAACTACAGACTCAATATGAAGCCGCAACTCATTAAACTGGGAAGCTTCGATACCACCTCTAGGATCACGTCTAAGGACCGTATTCCACTCATGGGGAGGCAGCCGATGAGCAACACAATAATTCTTATGCGAATCTAACATATGAATCCTGGGATACAAACTATTGAGGGTCTAATTTCCCCACCAAACATCTTCCCAAAACAAGATCGACTCACCATTCCCAAGCTTACACTTACATAAGGCCACAAGATCAATCCCCTTGTGCTTTAACTTCTTAATCATAGACAAAATACCACTCCAAGGACTATGGCAAGATCTGGCAAAATTCTCACCGAAGATACCCCCTGAACAACCATAAATACCTTTGATAACACTAATCCAAAGATCCGATTGATTATGAAGAAATCTCCATATCCACTTAAACAACAACCCCACATTAAGTGCATGAATACTCCCAATACCAAGGCCTCCCAACTCTTTGCTAGCAAGACATGTATTCCAACTAACCCAAGCCATTTTCCTGTCACCCAACTCACTGCCAATGAAAAAATTCTGGCGCAAGGATTCTAACTTGGAGCGAATAGCAGCGGGCATATAATAAAGCGACATAAAGTATGTTGGCAAATTCCCAAGAACAGACTTAATGAGAGATAAGCGTCCTCCAACCGAAAGCAACCTGGCCTTCCATAAAGAAAGCTTAGAAGTAAATTTAGTAACAACGGCCTCCCAATTGTTACATCTAGACATATTACCTCCCACCGGCACACCAAGATAAGTCATAGGAAGTTTTGCAACACCACAACCAGAAATATGAGCCATATCCAAGACTTCCTCTTCAGAAACACAAACGCCTAACAGGCTGCACTTGTGCACATTGATTTTCAATCCAGAAATCAGAAAGAAACAGCGAAGAATGCATAGAAGATTGTGGATATTAGTAGCCGACCAGTGACCCGCAAAAATTACATCATCAGCATAAATAAGATGTGAAACACGCAAATGATCATTGCCAATCGAAGCTCCCTTATAAATACCCATATCAAGGGCTTTGCACATAAGAGCATGAAGCCCTTCCATAGCCAAAATAAAAAGAAAGGGAGACAAGGGATCTCCCTGCCTTAAGCCTTTAGAAACCGCAAACTCGGAAGTAGGAGACCCGTTGACCAGAATCGAAGAACGAGCATTCACAAAGCAGCCTTTTATCCAAGAACGCCACTTAATGCCAAAACCTAACTTCTCCATGACAATATCCAAAAAATCTCGATTTAACGAGTCAAACGCTTTCTCGAAATCTACTTTAAAAATCATGAGTTTCTCCTTTCGCTTACGATGCCAATTAATAACTTCATTTAAAATGAGCGGGCCGTCAAGAATATTCCTACCTTTAATGAAAGCAAATTGCTCCGGACTAATGCAACTTCCAATCACCAAACCAAGCCTGTTAGCTAAGATTTTCCCGATGATTTTGTATTGGCATCCGATTAAACTAATCGGCCGAAAATCCGTAACAAGAGTAGCATTGGAAACCTTGGGGATCAAAGCTATAAAGGAAGAATTACATCCTTTAGGGAAGGATCTGTTAAGAAAAAAAGCATGAACAAAACGAACCACATCAGCTTCTATAAGATCCCAGAAAGTGGTAAAAAATTTAAAAGTGAACCCATCCGGCCCCGGGGCACGATCTCCACCACAATCCCACACGGCCTTCTTAATTTCCTCTCGAGATATTTCTCGATCCAGAAACTCACGATGGGCACTTGACAACTGATTCCGCATTTGAATGTCAAAAGAAGGACGTGGCGTATTATCTTGCTGGAATCTGTTGCGAAAATGATCCAGAAAAACATCCTTAACACCATCAGGATCTTCATTCCACACACCATTATTAAGGATACCCTTAATAGCAAGCTGACGACGATTCTTCTTAAGCGTAGAATGAAAAAAGCTTGTGTTTTCGTCACCTTCCAAAGCCCATTTAATACGAGCTTTTTGAGCTAAGTCACAAGCTTCTTGCCGATCTAAATCCCCCAAAATTCTGTTCGAATCCCGACGATTAGAAAAATCCAAATCAGTAGCGGAACCTTGGTCTATCTTGATGTCAAATTGAGAGAGACGACTAAGATGCTCATTTTTAATCTTGGAGGATTCAAGCCTTTTAGAAGCAATCCAAACACGAATAACACACTTCAAATTTTGAAGCTTTTTCTTGAATGCGACCAAGCCATTATCATCGACAATACCATCATTTTTCCAAGTATCCTCAATCAAACTATGAAAGCCATCTAAATCAAGCCAAGAGTGGAAGAATCTAAAGGGAATAGGACCATAATCAACCACATGCTCTTTAAGAAGAATGGGACGATGATCCGGGATGCCCTTCTCAAGAATGACACCATTAGTATCAGGGAAAACGTTATAGAAACTTTCAGAAACCAAGAATATATCAAGTTTGCTCATTTTAGAGCCCCATTTATCAGACCAAGTAAACTTGTATCCTCCCAATGGAACTTCAAGAAGGCCAGTATTCAAAATAAAGGTATTAAAAATCTCAGCATGTCTTGCAATGAAATTCGAGCCAAATCTTTCACCGACATCCCTGACCATATTAAAATCACCTAAGGAAATCAAAATCCCATCCCAATTATTAATTAAAGTAGAAAGAGAAGACCAAAGAGCGATCTTTTCATGCAACGATTGAGGAGCATAAACCGCTATCCACATGATCTTAGCATCAAATGGAATCCAAATACCTTCAACAACAACATAGTTCTCGTGACAACTAATACGAGTCTTTCTAAAAATATGGTTGTTCCATAAACAAATGATACCACCCGATAACCCTCTAGAAGACATAGAAGCAAAATCGAAGTGAATATTACCCCACACTTGACGAAGCATCCAAATATCAACATGAATTAACTTAGTCTCCTGTAATGTAAGAAAATTAACCTTATGTTTGTGACATAAATTACGAACCCACTTCCTCTTATTTAGGTCTCCAAAACTTTACATGCAATATTTGAATATACCCAAAAGGCCAAAATCATATGTGTTGGGCTAGATAGATTTGGGCCGGCTAACTGCGGACTTTTTATGTCTAAAGGGCCACCAAATTGCTTATTAGCGTGGCTGTTACTTAATTCAATTCCCAAGCTCTTTAGTTAATGACCCGATCAAATTTTCCCTCTTTTGAAGAAAATATCCGTTTAGATATAGAAAAGCAAAATTTTATTATGCTTTGTGGCCGTAAAAATTTATTAGTGTTGGCTTATGGCCTCATTGGGAGAAAAGTTTATCTATCATAATAGTAATATGCTTAACTATTACAGCATCAACATATTATGTGTTCAACTAAATCCTTAATTTTAGGCGTATTGAGTTTTTAAGGGCATCTACAATAGTGAACCTATTAAAAGGTTTATACAATCAATGCTCTATAAATTTACAAACCTTTTCATATCATAAACCTATTTGTACTATGGATAAACCTATTCATAAACCTTTCTCATGTCACAAAACACACTAAATACTTAACAAACTTAAATTTTTGACCTCTTCAAAATCCTAGAGCTATTTATGCCACATATGATTGAAATATATATCCACTATGGTTTATAACTTTTTCACAAACTATAGTGAATTCTCTAAGAGCCAACCTACACCCGTACATGTTTTTATGCGGTTTGATCGGGTTATATATGTAATCGTTTTGACCTTGACATATGTAAGTGCGTTCATGAATATTGTAACCGCTCAGCTACTTATTTCTCATGCTATAGTTTTGAACGAGTCGTCTAACCTTAAAAGAGGATTAGACGGATACAATTTCTAACTGTGCCATAGTTTTTCAACTGATTACATAAATGATAGATGGTCCCTTTTTGAGTTATTCTTCATTTCTTTCCATAAAAACCGCCATGTTTTCATCGACTTTAAGGTTCCAATGGTCAAAGTATGATTACTTGATCACCTTTTTGTCTCCATGTGTGGGGTTTTTCTTTCAACTATCTCAATGGTAGACAGTTTCTTTTTCTATCTTTAATCAATTCTTCAACTATTTTATGGCGTAAATTACAATCCAACCTTTAATTTATAAATAGTTTCTTAATCGAAATTCTATGATTTTGTTTGAATGTTCAAATTTGGCAAACGTATAATAATAACCAAGTTATCTAGCATGCGTGGGAAGATTTTGTCATTTCTAAACATTTACGAGATATTATATATGTTTTTATTTGCAAAAATGACTTTCATTTAGGCAGTTTTTGAGTATAGGAAAACGTCCTAAGCTAATCAAGCTATTTGGGTGGGCGAGTGGCTATTAAATGCGAAACAAGGGATGGCAATGGATATATGATCCGTTGAATATTCGATGAAGAAAATTGATCCTTAATGGATATGGATATAGATATAAATATGAATTAGAATTATTATTGGGATGTGATATGTACACATATGAATTTACTTCATGCATATAAAACATATGTGCATGAAAATTTTATGTGCATTAGGATCATGCAAGCAAATTTTATGTGCATAAAGTAAAAATATATGTGTACATATCACCTCCCTATTATTAATGGATCAGATATGAATTAAAGTATTTCATTCATTAGTTACTCATTTATCACCCGAAATAATATATATAAACACACATTGCGTAACTAATATATACTCTACATCTCTTTTTTTCTTAACTTGACTTTTTTTCATATAAGATAGTTGTTTAAAAGTTAAAATTAACTTGTAATACACCAATTAACCTCAAACCATAAGAAATAAATATCATTTATTATAATTTAGTGTAGCATTGTATCTTTTCGTAACAAACCATGTTATAGTTTTTACTAGGAATCAATACAAGTACGCTTTGTTTATTTACCCGTTTCATCCATTGGATATGGGTATGGGTGGATGATTAAAGTTAAATAGGTGTGCATATAAAGACGGATGATGAAAAGTTAAGCAAATATGGATATGGGATATTGCATCGTCCGATCCATATCCGATCCATTGACATCTATATGTAGAACTCATGCTTTTGGACATCTATATGTATAACTCATGCTTTTGGAAGGTATATGAAGCAATCGACATTTCACTTCATCACTTGATAGAACAAAAGATAAATTGTATATCCCGTGACAAAATTATTGTTTAGAACCAAACATCTGTCTCAAGTAAGTTTCGGAATTCATTCGTCTCAAAAGAAAGAGCTAGCAAACCACACCAATTCCATTCCAATTATCACTAAAATTGAAGTTAGTGTTGATAATATGGAAAACTATTAAACTATAATAAAGGTTAGAGTAGACAAATAGTTCAACACAAAGTGATTTTTTTTCTACGTTTTAATAACCAAAAACATCTATAGTATCAGCAAACAGGAATGCGTGAAGAGATAAGGTTAAATATGCAGGTAGTTCGGGCTAGATGGTAAGAGATAGTCTTTGCGTCTCGAACCAATAATTTTAATTGGTGTATTGTTTTGTTTGAAACCAAACCGGAGTATTTAATTGGTGTTTGGTTTGGTTTATGGTTTGACAAGAATATAACCAAATCGAACAAAAAAAAATCGAATATCTCAATCTACATAAAAAAAATTATATATATACATAGTTTTATCTTATCATCCTAATTAACAATCCTGATATTTAAGTGAGTTTGGATTCATGAAGATAGAATATTCAAACTATAAGACTTCTGAAGGCAATCTTTTAAATAATTTTTTATCGTGTCTCGCTTTCATCTACTTCCGTTAAGTTGTGAAACCTTTTGATTTCCTAAACTTCCATTTTGTTGATTTACTTGAGCACTTTGTGAGACATTTTTATTTCTTAATTTTATCTAAACTTTTCGGTTTTTATTTATGATTTCTAGATTATATTTTTATATTGTTGAATTTGGTTTTCTTGGTTTTAACCGAAATCAAACTGAATTCTAATTTGGTGTATGATTTGGTTTTATCTATTCTATAATTGGTTTTGGTTTTGGTTTTGACTTTAAAAATTTTCAAACCAATAAACCCGAATCATACAAGCCACAAACCTGAAAACCGGACCAATGAACGCCCCTACTAGTGGCCTCTTTTCTTTCTTTTGCTTTGTCTTAACTTTAGGTCCCAATTGCGTTGCCATGTTTTTTTTATTTTTATTTTTTTTATTATTTTTTTTTTGGTCCCTTTTTCTTTGCTTGCATTTTCTTAAGTGCTTTTGCCCTCATGCTTTTATGCGTTTTTGCTTTTATGATGGTTTGTTTTTGCTCGTGTCTCCTTGTCTTTTTAGCACTTTTCCTTTTCTTTTTTGTTTCTCTTACGGTGTTTGCTTATATATGTTTATGCCATTTTTCTCATGTGTTCCTTTTTTGATAGTATCCTGCCTTTCTGCTTTGTATGCTTGTTTGCTTGTTTTTAGCCTTTTGTTTTTTGACCGCTTATATTTGTAATTGCTCTCTTTCATCATGCACTTATTTATGTTCACTTTCACCTGCACACTTGCACTTGTTGAAGGTCTTTCTGGAAGCAGTCTTTTTACTCTCTAGTTTATCCTGAGATAAGAGTATGATCTGTCTATATTTTACTTCTCCCATATCTCCACTCTGACAGGATTAGATATGTTGTTGTTTTTTATTTAATTCCGCCAACAATTTGATTGATCTGAAACACACAATTGTATAGTGCAGCCCCATTGAAATCACGTTCATTTAGAGTTTGACAAGCTGTTAAATCTAAAGCACATAAATATCAGATAGGTGATAAATGTTTTGTTTTAAATTTTCTTTATTATTTTTTTGTTTAAGGTGGTATGATACACATGTAGACGTGGCATACAATAATAGTTTTCTACTTTTATTCTTTTGCTGTGCACCCATGTCAACCATATAGTTAAGAGAATTGATCCGCACACTTTATTTATTGATCCGCACACTCCACAGTACAAACAGATAATGCACAATATGAGTTTTGTACAATTTATTGAAACAAGGAAAGAGTGTCCCAATAAATTTGGTGAGTATGCAAATCATTTGCCTATAGTTAATGGAGTACAATTAAAACATGGTAGACAAAATCATTCATCATAAAGAGATTCAATGTTTTTCACGAATTTGTCTCATTCATCATAAAGAGTTGTCAAAAACTAGTATAGTTAAAGGGAGGTGATTTGTACACCATTTTTTTTAGCCATCCACCACTAAATCATGCATAGCAGTGTTGTACTGTGTGCATCACTGGTGTAATTTAGTGGTGGATGGCTAAAAAAAATGGTGTACAAATCACTTCCCATAGTTAAAACATATATCATGAGGTTCATACAGTTATTACGGGTTAATTAAAGATATGAATGGCTTGGTTTTCCTTGTTGCACACTTATGTTACATCTAAATAACACACAACTAACATCTTCTAACTAACAAAATGATGTGAACTAAATCCAATAACCATAACTTTTTTTATCCTATTTAACAAAATGATGTCATATTAAATCCAATAACAATAACCTTTAACACCCAATTTTCCAAAAATTGTCACTGAAAAAGACGGGTAACGAGTTATATACCACTTCTTTCTCTAGTTGGACCACTTCCTCATTTGGAAAATCAATGTAAACCGTTAATTTATAAGTTTTGTATAAGTAATGATTTTGACGTCATAAAACTATACAATATAGTATTGAGATGCAAATTCATGTGGTCATAAATCCATAGTCATAATTTTATTTTTATTTTTTTAGAACCACAATCAAGAATTTCACATGTTTTAAACAGTACTTGAACTCACAATTATTTGATAAAGAGCTACTCACACAATAAGTGATACCATTGGGGCATAAGCCCTTTGGTAAATCCATAGTCATAATGTTAAACCATTTTAATTATAATAGTTAGAGTAAACTCCAATATACAATAAGTAGTTTGCCGAATTCATAATTTACATCTTTGTCTATTAATATGGGTCATATGCATCTTTCTATCAGCATATGTTAGATAATATACATCTCTAGTAACGGACGATGCACTTTTTTCCAGTATCTACTAACGTGAGTCTAACATAAGGGATGTATCGCTTTTTGCTTTTAACATGGAAGTATTTTGCAGTTTCCTATTTTTGTTGTTGTTGTTAGAATGCTTATACGCCACTTTTAAGTGAAGTAAAGGAAGAAAATATCAAGTTTTGCTACTCAAAACCTTGGTAAGCCACTTGGCTAAAAATAAAAGGAAGATTTTGGTCAAACCTTGGAAGGGAATACCACTGTGCGCCACTTTTCATCAATTGCAGGAGGGAATGTTTTTGCTTGTTCAAACCCTAATGCACCAATTTTGAAGCTTTCAGCAGGAAGGGAACTTGCTTTGTTGCTTCAAGGACTTGTGTTGTGATACATTTTCTTCTACACGGGCTGAAAGTGTCAAATCTTTTACATTTCAAGATAATTCATCATTTTTCTTCAACAAAGTTATAATTTTCATCAAAGGGTCATACATCTCAAAGCTTGAAGATCGGAATTGTTTTGAAGATACAAGAGTTTTTGCACAAAGTTCTTTACAAGAAGTCTACTGCAACAACTATTCTTTGAAGACGTTTATCATTTCAAGAGAAGTATTCTTTGAATACTTTGTGTTTTCATTGTAGTTTACAAGAAATTTCATCGACAACAAGTGATTAAAGAAGATTCAATTATCAAAGAATTGGAAAGATGTCGAGAGATGCGTTGACCATCGGAAATGAATCACGTACTTTACTGTGGTGAGTATCTACAATGGAAGAAAATGTTTACATATTTTATTCGAAACAAAATGACAGACACGAAACTATGGAAGTCAATTATAAATGGCCCACGCGTTGAAATCGATAATATGAGCATGGATCCACTTCTACCTATCGGACATACTTTTAGACGAGAAGAGCAAATCAAATTAATGTGGATAGATTAGCTATGTCATACCTTATCCAAGCATTGCATAACAAGGTCTACATGATTGTAGATAGTTGCAAGTCGACAAAGACAATGTGGGATGCCATTGGTCGCATGATGCAATGAAGTAGGATGGGAATCATGAGTAGGAAGTCTCTATATTTTTCGGAGTATGAAAAGTTCAAAACTAAACCCAAATAAACTTTCAAAAACACCTCTCTACGGTTCTACACTCTTGTAGTTGACTTGGAAAGGAATGGAATTTTGAAAGAAATATTCGAGCTCAACATAAAATTTATTTATAACCTACAACCGGAATGAGGAGATTCGTGAATGTTCTACAATAAACTAAAAACTTCCATGAAATGAAGTGTTTCATATCCAAAAAACGAATCAAGTAGAATGTTGGGAATTACATTTGAGTTGATAAGACAAAACATGAAAGATGAAGGACTTATGATGACAAAGTGAAGAATGCAAAAGACAAGGGACTTGCTTTACAAAGAAGTTATTACAATATAGTCCTTCATAGTATTTTGTAACCCTAGTATCTCTATTATATAAAGAGATGCAGGGAATTGGTTTTATAGTACGTACAAAAGATGTAAACCAGTAAAGGTGTGTGTGTGTAAACCTAGGCGTGGTCTTTGTGTTAGACGCCTAGAGTTTGTATAAGCCTCAAGGATCTTGGATCCCTGTTAGAGTGTAACCGTGCTATACTTGATCACATAGCATTGGGGCTTATTGTATTGTTAGAGTAGAGATGATGATGAAGAAACCTTGTTAGGCAATAACAAAGATTGTTCTTATTATTCCGCTGTGCATTCTATTGTTCTTTGTTATTGTTCATCCTAGTCAAGCCTAGATCAGTTCTTAACATAGAAGTTTTAGAAATCATGGGTTCTAAGAATAGTCAAAATTTTGATCCGTTAGCTTTGGTTGCTAGAAACGTCATACAAAATCAAAGAAAGGCAAAGAATGAGTGGATGATACTTCTACTGAGTTAGGCCGGATACGGAGAATGAGGAAGAATCGGATATGGATATGGAACAACTCAAAAAGTCAACTACAATGCTGGCTAATTCCGCTCAAAAGAACAATCAAAGAAAGTTTTACAAGAAGCCTACCAATAATAACCTCTGCATATCATTCATTTCTACTTTAAAGAGAAAATATCCAGAGTTTCGAGCCAACAATGCTGAGAAAAATCAATCTTATGACAAGAAAGACAATGTCGCCAAGTGATAATATTGTGTGAAAGTTGGTTACTTTGCTAAAGATTGCAAGAAACCCACGGTTCGAGGTTCGAAGTATCACAAAAAAAGGATGCTACTTGCAAAGCAGAATGTGACTGTGAATGTGCTACTTGTAGGGGATCGAGATTGGCATGTTGAGTCGGAGAGAGAGAGAGAGAGAGAGAGAGAGAGAGAGAGAGAGAGAGAGAGAAGGGAAGAAAAGCTCAATGCCAACATGGTTTTTATGGTTAATTTGGTGAAGGTCGTGTCGGATTGTGACGAGCTTGCTGAGTCTGAGGACGGATCCGAAGCTTCCGACATAACTTTTGAGGTAGACATTATTCAAAGTCAAATTGATATGCTTAGAAAACAACTTGAACAATGTGTTATTAAATGAAACAAGAAATAAAGAAACGTAAGCTATTATAAACCAAAAATGTTCAAGCTAAAGCAAGTGTGAAAGTGCTTTTAACAAAGTGTTAAACCTTGTTTGTTGGTTTAGAGATTTTAATTACAAATCAAATTTGTACTAAAAATGTTGAGTCCACTTGCAATAAGTGAATACTCAATTCAGAAACCAACTAGAATATCTATTTTATTCTTTATGTTCCATCATTCTGAACCCTAGTCAAAGATTATAGAATATTTCCCATTTTAACGGTTTTGTCAAAATGTCGACAATGTTTTCTTCGGAGACAACTTTTTCAATTTAAATGCTCCCCTTTTGGACGTTGGTGAAGCGAGTGACGACAAATTTCGATGTTTTTGGTTCGAGAGTAATGGACGGGATTCTTGCTTAGGACACTTACACCTTTGTTGTCATAAAACACAAAAATATCATCTAAATGAATATTGTAATCCTTAAAGGCTTGCTTCAGGCACAAGCCTTGTTTACATGCCCTTCCGGCTACAACATATTCAACTTCAATTAGTGGATATTGCGAGAATCATTTTTTATTACAAAGCCATTGTGTTAGACATGCTCCCACGAAGGTGCAAACGCCACTTGTGTTTTTTCTATCGAGGTAATCTCCGGCGTGATATGATTCGGCATAAACACTTACTTCAATGCCCGATGCTTTGGGATACAAAAGATCTAGGTATTGAGTGCTCTTTAAGTATCTAAAGACCCGTAAAATGGCATGTATGTGAGATTCCTTATGATTGTCTTAGAATCATGCACACAAAGATATGCTAAATATGATGGCGGGTCTACTAGCCGTGAGATATAGTAGACACCCTATCATATATCTGTATTTAGAGCAATCGATTGAAACACAATTTTTATTTAAGGTGAATTTTAGTTCGGTTGACATTTGTGTCTTAATTGATTTTTTGCATTTTCAAAACAAAATTTATTAAATGAGAAGTATTCTAACTAACTAAAATATGAAAGTAAATGCTCATCTAGCGTTTAGTTGCAGGAAAAATATTTTTCTATTTCTAGATTTCTTGAGAATGGAATGGAGTTGAGAATTTTGAAAAACTGTTTAAATGGAGTTATATTTTTTCCTTCTTAAAAAAATTACCTCGGATTGCGACGGTAGGCAGTGATAACGACGAACACGGAAGGTGAAGATATTACCAATGGTGATTAGAGTTAGAATAAAATACTTGAATGGTAGATTGAGAAATCTTTTCCTTTTGTGTTGGAAAGAAAAAAGTTGAGAAGGGTAAAATGAGGTTTTAATTTTTCTAGTTAAAATTTGGAAAATAAAAATTTCACTTTTTATAAAAATTGTTGAAAAAAAATAATTCAACTAAACGCATTTTCAATTTTCTTTACTTTTACATAAAAAGTTTCCAAAATATTATAATATTTTTCACCGACTAAACACACGGTCCTTCCCGGCTCCTAAGTCAAATAGGCATGGTATTAGTTATTACATATTTACATTTCATAAAAGAAAAAAAATACTCGTATATAACTTTCAACCCTCCTCCGCGTTATAAGAAAAAAACACAACCATTTTATTTTCCTGTCTCCGGCATAACCATGGAACAACAACAACGTGCAATACACGTCGAACAACTAACCTCCGGCGCAAGCAACCGAATCATACCCGTCTTCACTAACATACGCCGATCAATCATTCTCTTCATCCAATCAATCTTCTTATGGCTCATTTTTCATCTCCGTCGTCGGACGCCTTCTTCTTTGCCGAAGCGGGGGAAATTCTATTTCCGGAGAAAGGAATTGGAGGAAGATGTGATTCGACGGAGGGGCCTTGCTGAGGGAATTCAGATGGTGATTGGTGATGGTGACACGTGTGAATGTGCCACGTGGCTTTTCTATGGGACTGGACGTAACGCGTTGTTTTGCCGGTCTTGGTTGCCGGTTGATCGTCAGATTAGGTATTTTTTTACTTTTTTATAAATTTGATTTGATTTATTGTTAACAATTTTCATTTTGTTACTTGTATTTATTAGGGCTAATGACCGGGAAATACATCAAACTTGTCATTTTATTATTATTATTATTATTATTATTATTTTATTTTTTTAACACAAAGCTCTCGAATTTCGACCTTACTATTTTGCCAATTTCAAAGGGTAAAATGGTCATTTTACATGTACAAAATACAAACAAAGGTCGAAATTTAAGAGCTTTGTGTTGTAATAGGAAAAGAAAAATGACTACATGGAAAAACAAAAAATGGACAAGTTAGATGCATTTCAAGGTCATTAGCCCTATATATTAATAATAATTTTAATTTCTGAACTTTTTGTGTATGTGTTAATGTGATGGAAATAACATATTGAGATTAAAGATGATGCTATGAAATGTTGTATGTTGGCTTGTTAGATGATAATTAATTAGTCAAGATAATTTGTGTTTTGGATTGTGAGATATAACTTAAATTATGGGTGTTTAGCTAGAATAAGTGGTTTAAACTTTAAAGGAATGTTGACGTTTTGCTTAGGAATTAGCATTAGCGGTGAGCGCTTAGTAACGTAGCTTTATTAGGAATTAGAAAGTGTAAAATGACGCAAAAGATAAATGCTAACGCTAAATGCTTCTTCAAATTGCGTGTTTGAAACATAGCGATAAAAAAAAAAAAGAAAGAAGACAAAACGCTGTATGCTCATTGCCAGAGGAGCCTAAAATTCTAAATGCTAAATGCTCTTGAAAGCTACTTGACAAACATACCCCTTATAGCTCATCAGTGGGTAGTTGTGAATTCAAGTATTCTCTCAGCTTTAAATAATAGCTCACTTTCGGTTTGAGATCTAATAATTCTGCTTCAGTGTCTTAAATGCTGATTTAGTTGTTAATCGTCTCAGTTTACACTTGAAACGGAGTTTGGTTTTACTTAAATGCTTGATTGCTCGGTTTTTACAAAACTTTATGTTTGGATGGCAGTCCTGAGAATTTCATAACTTCTTTCTCTCTTAGGACCTTAATCCGTTAGTGTCTTGCTGCATTTCTTTAAGTGGCTTTTTTGATCACCTATGTTGTCTTGTTGATTATTATAAGCTATGTACTATCTGACACAATGTTAAAACACTAGTTTGTCCTGTTTCTAATTTTGCTGAATTTTCCTATTTACAGGGGTATTTTGATCATCATACACGGATTGAATGAGCATAGGTAAGTAACCCCCCTTTCATTATATATTACGTTATCAAAATATGTCATCATCGAGCTTGTAAACGAGTTTCTATTTAAAATTTTATGTTATACATATTTGCAGTGGAAGATATACTGATTTTGCAAGGCAACTTAATTTCTGTAACTTTGGGGTATATGCAATGGACTGGATAGGTAGGTATGTTGTGTAATACTATTGGTACTAGATGACTATTGTCATCTGTCATACAAGAATCGAACCAAATAAGGTTCTTGTTGCTGCCTGACATTTGAATGTAAGGTAACTTTAGAAGGATCACATAGACTCTCAATACTTGATGCAAATTTTATATTTCTATCCATATTTTAGGTCATGGAGGGAGTGACGGATTGCATGGATACGTACCTTCATTGGATCATGTTGTGGCAGATACCGTGAGTTTACTTCTGAACTCTCATACTTTTTTTTTGTTATGTGTGATTTATGAAGTTTTTGGATCATCTTATCATAAAAGCTTATGGCTTTTCTGAATGGCCATTTTCAAAGTGCTTTTGCAAAAGCCCTTTTTAACTCTTAAATAAGCTATTAAGCACTTTCCATCTAGTGTTTCGACAAGCTTATTGTCCCTTGTTAATACAATAAGTCAATAAGCTTATAAGTACTTCAAATAAGTTTTGCCAAACATCCCCTTACATACTCAATACTTACACATTTATAACCATATTGTTCCAACTTGTTAGGGTTCTTTCCTGGAGAAGATAAAATCTGATCACCCAGGGATACCGTGCTTTCTTTATGGACACTCTACAGGTGGATCCGTGGTTTTAAAGGTAAGGCTACCTAACATACATGTGAACCATTCTTGATTCTGAAGGTTGAAACTTGATAATTATTTGTCTAATTAGGCTGCTAGCTATCCTTACATTGAAGAGCTTGTGGAAGGAGTAATAATAACGTCACCAGCATTGCGTGTTACTCCTTCGCATCCCATAGTTGGGGTAAGTTTCTTACCATCTCCAAATATATTATACTCACAGGCGATAATAAAATGCATATATGCTAGCCGTTGTTTATTTAAATAAACCATTTAATATGTTCCAGTGGAATCCTATCTTTAATTCTTCTAGCACCTAACAAATGGGTCCCTAGAAAACGAACACAATAATATACCGAAAGCGAATAGGATAGCTCTCTTTATTAACAGAAAAGTCTATGTCAAACTTAATAATTCGAAAGCAAAGTTTAAAGCTGTTTTTCCATCCACGTTTGTCATTATACATTTCTTTGTGCTGGTAGATGGGAATTGAGCAAAATTGAGTCCATGACAGTAGTTTTATTAAGCTAATATGAATTTTATATACATGCACACACACACACACACACGCACATACGAGAAACTTCTATGATCATACACAACTTCTATGGTCATACTCTATAATGTTGTTCAACTCCTACCTGCTACCCCAAAGAGGAACATATGGGCAAATATAGGTTGACAATAGAAAGGAATTAATGGATAGTAGTAGTAAAATAACCTGTGATATTAACAGGCTCTATTGACTATAACATCCCGCTTCTTTCTTACTATTAAAAAATATATAGTTTCAAACCCCTACCTCAAAGATGAATATTTCGACTTAAGGTTGTCTAGACTCCTATTACTATGCAAAACAAATTAACAGTTACATACATTGTCCTATGTTCTTTTTAATCATTACTGTAACCTATATGCGGCCACTGTCATCACCTTCGAAACATCGTGTCTTTATGTGCTTAAGCTAAGTGCTTATAATCATGAATATTGTTAGACTTCTATTATATAAAGGTCCTTGAATTCTAATGTGGCCTTTTCTTAAAGAAGAAAACAAGGCAGAAAGTGGACACGACAAAATAATGGTCATTCTTCTCAACCACCAACTTTAAACCTGCCATAAACATAAAAAATAGACTGGACCAGCTTCAACTTGAATTTGGCTCATTGCATAGCCCATAAAATAGGACAGCCTTCACTTGAAAGTTTAAAAAGTTAAAAAATTATTATTCACATTCACAATGCTAAAGTTTTGCTTTACTTGATGATTACTTATCTCTTTATCTCTTAATGTAGGCTGTAGCTCCTATATTTTCACTTGTAGCCCCACGATACCAATTCAAAGGTGCTAACAAAAGGGGTATACCAGTTTCAAGAGACCCTGCAGCTCTTGTTGCCAAATACACTGACCCATTGGTTTACACTGGGCCAATGAGAATCCGAACTGGTCATGAAATTCTTAGAATCTCATCTCACTTGATGCGTAATTTTAAGTCTGTCACTGTACCGTTTTTCGTTCTTCATGGAACTGCCGATAAAGTCACAGATCCACTTGCTTCTCAGGATTTGTACAATGAGGCAGCTTCAAAGTACAAGCATATTAGGTTGTATGATGGGTTCTTGCACGATCTTCTGTTTGAACCCGAGCGTGAAGAGATTGCGCAAGATATTATTGACTGGATGGTGAGGAAGCTAAGCTACCATCATACTTGAAAGGTGAAATATTAGTTAATGATTAGTGGGCTGCTATAAAAGAAAATATGTATGTAATGGATTGGATTTAAACGTTTGGATTTTCGATGCGTGGTAATTATCGTATATTTAGACTGAGCCTTGAAGCTCATTTCTACATTTTTTCAGGGTAAAATACAGTGAATGGTTACTTTTTGAATATAAACGAGATGTCCTGATTTTGTTACTGGAAAACAAATGAGTTACTTTTTGAATAAACTTTCAATCCAAACAATCCTATTAGTCTCTCTCATTTATGCACTCTGGAAGAAACACCACAAATCAAAACACAAAGTTTGAGAAAACGAAGGCTCATAAACCTTATGTGACATCTATTCGCCCTTTACAAACAATCTCAAAAATTAAACCGTAGCCTATTATTAATCACTATAATCATCAACCTTGCATCCATAAACTATCCCGATCATCATCAATTATATTCAAGTAATAGTAATGATTTGTTAATGATGTGTATCTTTGTTAAATACAAACGTTAATATGTACTTGACATTATTCACCCAAAATATTTAATGAGTTATGTATAGTGTTAATTAATCTTTTTTGTCCAAGACGAAACATAAGTAACAATATATATTTTCGTATTTGATTTGTTTATTTTGGTTTTTAAAAAAGAGAAAATTTGAATATGTACTGTTTTCTCGGTAATGATTAGTGGACCTGGTATCGATACGAGGATCTTGTTCGGTACGGTACCGATACACACTTTTATGCTCGGAAAAGATACGGTACCACCAATGTGATACGGGTTTCGGTAAAAGATTGGTAGTGAGCTCTTCTCTAAAACTACTCGTACCAAGACCAAGCCATTCGGTCGGTATTCCCTGTTAAACGCGTCCACAGACTCAATGGCGGCACAACAACCAAACTCTGTCCAATGACTCGCCCCTATTAGCATAATCTATAGTCTAATACCCTCCTCTTACTTCGCAGAAACCAAACATGTGCCCGCCCCCTAATTTTGAAAGGTTTGGTATGTTAGCTGACCAAATGAATTGGAAGTGTTTGCGAGTGAATTTTCCTTTTATTTATCTATTTAATTTTATGGGGTGTGTTTTTTAGTTATAACTGCAGTCACTTTAGTACAAACATTTGGTCATGTATTTACTCTAGTTAAATTGACGTTGATGTGACGAAGTTGGTTGGTCACCATTACTAGCGGTCTAAGAAAATATCAACCATTTGAAAATATCAACCATTTGTTTTGGAAATTGAGATTTGTCGTTGAACTCCTAGAAAGCATAAGTTAAAAAAGAACTCTTAAAGAAAAATATTTCTCAGTTGACGTATGAATTCGAGGCACATGAATCTTGATTTCCCATTAACTTCTACGCAAGCACCAAGAGCCATTCAACTATCGTCAATTCGTCAATATAGTCTACGTTTGACCAAATTTTGTAATATATTAATGGTTAGACACAAAAGTTACTAAAGTTTGCCAAAAATTGTGATTTGGTTACTATTGTTTTTTTGGTTACAAAGAGGTAACTTAAGTAAACGGGATTGTCATTTGGGTTACTCAAAGATTAAAAATGTTACATAAATGTTACTGCGAGGGTGGGCAACCGGCTGATTACTGGTTCCCCTTGTCCACGTCAGCACCATAGTTTAAAATGTTATAAGTAAGTTACTATAGTTTACGGGTTTATTAAATAGGTTACTGAACCTTAACAAAAA
>LBNU01034385.1:32751-62193 GCA_014162995.1 Artemisia annua | reverse complement strand
AAAAAAAAAATATGTTTTTTTTTTTTTTTTTTTTTTTTTTTTTTTTTTTTTTTTTTTTTTTTTTTTTTTGTAATTTATTATTATTATTATTATTATTTTATTTTTACATTTTTCTCCTTCGCATATCTTTGTATATTTTCGTACATTTCTATCCGTTTTTATACGTTTATGTACGTTTTTCTCTCTTGTCGTACTTTCTTTATATTGTTTTACGTTTATGTACGTAATAAACATATAAAAGCGTAATAAACTGGGCGAAAAGGTATAAAAACGGACAAAAACATATAAAAGCGGAAAAAACGTAAGAAAAACGGACAAAAACGTAAGAAAAACGGACAAAAACGTATGAAAACGGAAAAAACGTAAGAAAAACGGACAAAACGTAAGAAAAACTGATGAAAGTGTAAGAAAATTGGCGAAAACGTATAAAAACGAACGAAAACGTATAAAAACGTATGAAAACGGAAAACCCGTAAAAAAAAGGTAAAAAAAACGTAAGAAAAACGGACAAAAATGTATGAAAACCGAATTTTGAGTTAAATATAAACGGTCGTTAGGTTAAAGGACAAACAGTGCAAATGTTTGTTGCAAACGGCCGTTAGCTAATGGAAAAAACTAACGACAGTTAGTCTGAGGGACCATTTTTGAAATTAACGAGAAAAAAACCTGTAGTAGAAGGTTAAAACATACAGAGTAACTTATATAACCGGTGATCAAACTTGAGTAACCTCTTTGTAACCAAAAAAACTTTAGTAACCAAATCGCACTTTTTGGCAAACTTTAGTAACTTTTGTGTTTAATAACCCTATATTAATAGTTGTTTACTATATTAATAGTTGTTTAGAGTTAATTATGTTTATGGATGGCGGTGGACACATGATCCATTCATTATTAGTGGATTTAAGTCAATCGATGAATAGTGGATATGAATGGGCCTGTTTGGTTAAGGGGTACGGAATCAAGGAATGGAATCAAGAAATGATACATCTGTTTGGTTAATAATAGTTCATCACTATGGGAATGAAAATGTGTCAGTATGCCCATAGAACCATAGAGGGGGTGAGGGGTGCCTTTCAATAATCATTCCCTTATTTACCTTCTCTCCACTCTCATCACTTTTAAAAAATTAAAATACAAGAAGTCAACATTTCTCTTCTACCTCCATGATTTACAGCTTTTGCTTCATTTCATGAAAGCCAATTATTAAAGCTATATATATATATATATATATATATATATATATATATATATATATATATATATATATATATATATATATATATATATATATATATATATATATATTTTTTTTGTGGGTTTACCTCATTCGATGCTCTTGATCTACTCCTCATGACGTGATCCATGGAAATGATGAAAGAAATTTTTTTGTTGAGATTTAATATGGAATGATTAGAACAGGAAGATATATTATGTTGTAATCTTCATTTTAGTATTAGTATTTTACGAAGATATATGTTACATTTTTTTTTCTTTTTATAGATAGAGAAGCATATTGATTTGTTATAAAGTTTTTTGTTTTTGTTTTTATTATTATGAGGTTGGAAGTGGAAAGGAAGAACGAGGAAGTATAAAATGGATATAACTAGTTTATGCAAATTTTAGCTCGAGAGGTTGAAGACATCAATGACAACATGATTCCCATTCCATAATCAAACCAAACAATATTATTCAATATGATACCAACACTTATACCCATTCACATTCTATCCATAAATCAAACCCATATCTATAGTGATTCCGATTAGCATACCAAACGCCTAACATATGTTGTTTAGGAATCAAATATGAATGATGATTTGTCATTCATGAATAATCCATTAACCACCTAAAATGATTTTATATATACACCATAAAAGTTAATAAGTTATAACGTAGTAATAGTAAATTAACTTCTGTTATTTGTTTTGAACAAAGCTATAACATGAGTAGAACATAACAAGAATAACCAATAATAGTTATTGGTAGTAAAAGTAAAATATAACTGACTAGTGATTATATGTATTTCTATTTTTAAATATGTTATTTATAGTTAAAATTCTCTTTAGATAGTTTTTATGATTCCTTTGAAGTTAAGTGGGTGTTTGGTTTAGATGAGAGCATGGTTATAAATGGCGTGAGTCGTGGCGTGGCGGCATGACCACGTCTCATGCCTTACGAGTCATGGCGAAGCCATGACGTTCTTTAAAGCGTAGCTAAGGCTGCAGAAAAATATTTATAGATTTATCATTTATGTTATAGTATCATATGTCATATACATTTATACTACCATATTAGACATTTAGATTTTAGAGTAATAATTATATATTTACAAGGCCCAAATATGGAATATCCCAAATTTTAAATATTGGTTCAAAATAGTTATTTAAAAAAAATGTTAAAAAAAAGAAAAAAAAAAAAATTGGTTCAAAAAGGCTCGCCACGCCTTACCAAAAGGCACGCCTTTTTCCACGCCACGCCTAGGGCAGCCGCCATGGTCCATTTCGTGGCGGCGATGCCACACCTCGCGCTTTGACGACGCCTTTGCGGCGCCTTGTCGCGCCTTTTAGAACACTGGATGAGAGTATGGTTGTATGGGTATAAGAATGAGTGTCATTTAAGAAAAAAAAATCACTTTTTATCATGAATATGAAGCATACTTATATTTATGGGTATGGTTATCAATCTTCAATTTATTATTATTATTATTATTATTATTATTATTATTATTATTATTATTATTATTTATTCAAACATCACTTTATTAGAAACTTAAAGGATTTACAAGAAATTAGTGGGGAGCCGCGATACAAGCTGAGCCCCCACTCCTCTAGCTATAGCAAAGCTTATCCTACTAAATATATGAACAGCAGCACGTGCCCCAATGTCTTGAGTCACGGAGAACTTTCGGATTCGCTTCAGCAATGTAACCGCACCCTTCTCAACTTCCCCAAAAGAAGAGAATGAGAAGGGGAGAAACCCATATCCAATATCCGCGCATTTAGCCTCATATTTGGCGCGTTTACGTTGTGCGGCCTCAAGCACCGCACCACCCGGTACAAAATCAACCATACCAGTTTGCGTCAAGGGCGATGACCCTGTCAGATCGACACAAACATCAAGTCCTCCATCCCACGAGTATAACAACACATCAGCTGGCCGTAAGGGTCTGTCCCTTTCTCCGCTAAGGCCAATATCAACTTCTTTACGAGCCGAGATCCCTGACCGAGAACATATATCAACAAGGGTATCGCGCACCACGTTATGGCGATGTTTAATACCAATAATACCAGCGCACGATACAGCATGATCCCCATAAATATCACCCGTAAAGACCCTGGAACAAGCTGAGCATGGGATTTGAACAGAGAAAAGTGGAATACCTAGCCGATAGCATAACACACACCGGTAGGTCCTAGCATTCATAGTCTGTCCCAACCCGGATATCGGAACCACCCTAAGCCAGTCTGAAGTGTAATCCTCCATTTGTGATTTCCATAGCACCATCTGTCGAGTAGATAGGGAAAAGGTAGATTCAGCAGTTCGGGTAAAACGTGTGAAATATATATCTGCCAATTTCTTCATGAGTTTGGGGGCAGCGATCTCACTAGGATTACTATTATTATTATTATCATAGTCTGTCCCAACCCGGATATCGGAACCACCCTAAGCCAGTCTGAAGTGTAATCCTCCATTTGTGATTTCCATAGCACCATCTGTCGAGTAGATAGGGAAAAGGTAGATTCAGCAGTTCGGGTAACACGTGTGAAATATATATCTGCCAATTTCTTCATGAGTTTGGGGGCAGCGATCTCACTAGGATTACTATTATTATTATCATAGTCTGTCCCAACCCGGATATCGGAACCACCCTAAGCCAGTCTGAAGTGTAATCCTCCATTTGTGATTTCCATAGCACCATCTGTCGAGTAGATAGGGAAAAGGTAGATTCAGCAGTTCGGGTAACACGTGTGAAATATATATCTGCCAATTATTATTATTATTATTGTTATTCTTGTTATTATTATTATTATTATTATTATTATTATTATTATTATTATTATTATTATTATTATTATTATTATTATTATCTTTTAAGGCTTGCAAAAGTATATCAAAATAACTTTAGGCGATTTTTTTGTTCCTTTGAAACAATATCTTTTATATAATAAAAGAATTACATCATTTCGGAGTTTTTTTGACAAAACAATCTTAGTGGAAAAAAATTGGACCAATAGGAATGCTCGATTTTGCCTTAAAAGAAAAAAGTTACATGAATGTGGAACATTTTCAGAAGTACGTTATTTTTCTTCAACCTTCATTTTTTTCTGTATAATTAATGTCTACTTTGAAAAAAAAATATTGTTTACTCATTTAAAAGAACAAGTGAAGTGAAACTTGTATATTTAAAGATATTTACCAAGGTAAAAAACCTTTTACCCAAAAAAAACCTGTATATTTAAAGAGGTTTTAGTTATCCACGCAACACTTACTCGTATTACTCTATAATTAGTTACATTATAAATTTATCAAGTAAAATGTGTACATTTAGTAATGAAATTTTTTTAAAAGCAAACTTATTACTGTACTAATTCAATGAAGAGTTTGGAAATGTTTTAAATCCAAAAGTAACCACACCAATTTGCAGTTTACCACTACATTGAATTGACCCTATAATAAGATAGATAGTCATGAATGCAAACTAACCAAAAGTAGAAAAAGGACAGTCATCATTTTTGTGATTATGCCATGTAGATGACCGAAATAAATTGTAACTAGTAAAGTTTGGAAATGTTTTACTAGGGGAGAGCAACAAAACCGAAAACCCGAACCAAAAACCAAAAACCCAAAAAAACCGCTCCAAAAAAACCGAACCAATTTCAAAACCGATGATGCGGTTTTGGTGGTTAAAAAAACCAAAAGTTTTGGTTCGGTTTTTGGTTTTTAAAACCCAAAACGAAAAAACCGAAATTGCCTCATACTAATATTTTTATAAAACTAATAAAAATATATACATTTAATTTTGATACAAGTTATCACCAAAGTCCAAAAACTAAAATACACATGTATTGGATATTCATAACATATATTTAGCTAACATTGTAATAAACTTGTAAAGTTAGTTAGTTTTTTTTTTTTTTTTTTTTTCATATATGTTCGCACATCTCGTCTTTATATAGATGTTATGAAATCTTATTATGTTTGGCAAAATATTCAACTTACTTACTAGGATTTCTTGATTTAGGTTGTGGGTGTTCAAAAAATATCCGTATTCGGATTTCCGAAAGATTGATCAAAATTTATTAAAAGTTAGGTTTATGAAAATGTCAGTTTTGGAACTCATATAAAAGTTCTCTAAAATGATAGATATTTGAATATTCATATATATAAAACCGTTATCCGAAATTTCGGATATCCTAATTGAGAAAAAAAAATTAAAAAAATAATAAAATAAATAATTGCTATAACATAAAACCGTCATCGAAAATTTTGGATATCCGAAAATCGAACCGAAAAAACCAAACCGAATTTTTGGTGCAAGGTTTGGTTTTAAAACATATAAAACCGAACTTTTGGTTCGGGGTTTGGGTTTAGCCAAAAACCGCCCCATGCTCACCTCTATGTTTTACATCCAAAAGCAACCACACCAATTTGCAGTTTACCGCTACATTGAATTGATTATCATCATCCCATAATAAGATAGATAGTCACGAATGCAAACTAACCAAAAGTAAAAAAAATAATATAAAAGCTCATCAGTTATATTTCATTTGTGTATATAGATCATCAGTTGTCATTAAAAATTAGTTATTGAATTGTAAACTTCTTTCTCTTATAAAAACACCTAAAAATTAGCTAATTCGAAGTTCTTCTCTTTTCTTGAGTTTCCTATTGCTAAGTAGTTCTTCTTCATTTCACTTGTTGATTTCTGGAAGAACAATTCGTACATTTCAACAGCTTCATCTCCCTTCATCCAGCCTCTTCTTTACACATTTGATTATTCAAACACATTTCATCATTATGTCGAGGAGGGCACTTGACATTTTTACAATTTTGATTTTTTTCATCTCTTTCCACTGCTCTTCACATTGCTCTTCCCCTGCTTCTGCCCACTCCAACAAGCAGTTCAAACTACTAAAGGATGTTCGGTCCGTGAAGCACGGCCTGAGTCAGCTTTATCATCTTGATAAAGCGAGGCTCAGTCGCCGTCATTTAGACCAGCAGAGTCCTTCCCCGTCTTCATCAGCGGCCATTGCTCAATTCTCGGTGGAAAACGACTCTATACCTAATGGGTAACTCGATTTCTTTTTATGTTTTTCTTTGTGTCAAATTTCATCATCTTTATTATCAGTTGATTAATTATTGAACTTGGTTATCCTTATGTAGGCTATAATATACGAAAGTTTCCTTAGGGTCACCTCCTAAGGAGCTTTTCGTTCAAATTGACAAAGCCGTTAGTGACATTTGGGTGAGCTGCAGCTCGTGCAACGGCTGTCCCCAAACTGGCGTAAGTTGGTTCTCACTGTTTTTAAGATTAAAATTATTTGTTCATGACTAGGGGACGTTTTGCTTATTAAAACTGCTAGTAATAGATATTTTAGATTGCTTATTGAAACAAGTTAACAATTCTATTTGGATTGCTTATTGAAAATGTATCTAACAAGATTTTAACCCCGCGCTTCGCTGCGGGTCGTTTGGCTACGGAAGTAGTTTAGGTGTTGTTTGGTTTATTTTTTATTAACCCAAAATTTCTGGTTTTTCTATGTTTATAATGGCTACAATTTTAGTGTTACGAAAGGTAAGGTTTTTTTGTCATGTCACATTATAAACGTTTTTTTTGTCATATTACATTATAATTTGGTTGTGTCTATTGTTATCAATAATGCTTTAAGGACTAACTTTGCGATAATGCTAAGTATAACATGTTGTAGATTTTTCAAATATGTTAAGTATAATGCTAAGTATAACATGGTTTAAGGATTTGAGTGTGTAAATTGGTATTACTTCACTGTTATCTGCTAAGTATAAATGCTGATTCGCGATAAGTCTAAAAAAAGGAACAAAGAAACACACAAAACTTTTTTTTTTAAATTACTATTGATAACATAGAAGCAATACCAATTTCGCGGGAGTGTGAGCGCAAGGATTTACGTTAAGGACTAACTTTGCAACAGACAGATAACCTCAGGGACAATTTTCCTAACTTAATAACCCCAAGGACAATTTCCTTAATTTTTTTATTTTTTGAAAACAGTCCCAAGTTATCGGTACGTTGCAAAGTAAGTCCTTGGGACTAATTTTGTAACGTACCAATAACCTCATACTCATAACTTGATAACCCTAAGGGCAAATTTGGTAAACTGTTGCTAAACATTTGTACAGAAACAGTCCATGAGGTTATTGGTCCATTACAAAGTTAGGTAACGACTGTTAAGTAACGTCCGTTAAGGACTAACTTGGCAATGGACCGGTAACCTCAGGAACTATTTCTGTAACTTTGTTAATGTGCTTTCTACTGTACATTTCATTGTACTTCCAATCAAATTTTACTGTTAATCGTTTAATTGTTTTTATTTTTATTTTTGTCTTTTCGCTTAACAATTTATGGTAAATGTTATATAGTTATAATATGAGTTGCTTGGGTTTGCTTGATTAAACACTTATAGAGGGAAGCAGACTGCTTAGGATTGCTTATTGAAACTATAGCGTTTTTATTAACGGGTTGTTTGGAATTGCTTATCGAAATTGAATATGCCTTGAGCCTTATAAGCAGTTTCAATAAAAAAAATCCTAAACCACCCTTGGTAAATAAACACTAATTTCAGTATGCACATCTAATCTTTATATAGATGTTATGAAATCTTATTATGTTCGCACATCTCATCTTTATATATATGTTATGAAATCTTATTATGTTTGGCAAAATATTCAACTTACTTACTAGGATTTCTTGATTTAGGTTGTGGGTGTTCAAAAAATATCCGTATTCGGATTTCCGAAAGATTGATCAGAATTTATTGAAAAGTTAGGTTTATGAAATGTCAGTTTTGGAACTCATATAAAAGTTCTCTAAAAATTATAGATATTTGGATATTCGGATATATAAAACCGTTATCCGAAATTTCGGATATCCTAATTGAGAAAAAAATTTTAAAAAAAAATTAAAAATTGCTATAACATGAAACCGTCATCGAAAATTTTGGATATCCGAAAATCGAACCAAAAAAACCAAACCGAATTTTTGGTGCAAGGTTTGGTCTTAAAACATATAAAACCGAACTTTTGGTTTGGGGTTTGGGTTTAGCCAAAAACCGCCCCATGCTCACCTCTATGTTTTACATCCAAAAGCAACCACACCAATTTGCAGTTTACCGCTATACTGAATTGATTATCATCATCCCATAATAAGATAGATAGTCACGAATGCAAACTAACCAAAAGTAAGAAAAGGATATAAAAGCTCATCAGTTATATTTCATTTGTGTATATAGATCATCTGCTGTCATTACAAATTATTTATTGAATTGTAAACTACTTTCTCTTATAAAAACACCTACAAATTAGATAGTTCGAAGTTCTTCTCTTTTCTTGAGTTTCCTGTTGCTAAGTGGTTCTTCTTCATTTCACTTGTTGATTTCTGGAAGAACAATTCGTACATTTCAACAGCTTCATCTCCCTTCATCCAGCCTCTTCTTTACACATTTGATTATTCAAACACATTTCATCATTATGTCGAGGAAGGCACTTGACATTTTTACAACTTTGATTTTTTTCATTTCTTTCCACCGCTCTTCACATTGCTCTTCCCCTGCTTCTGCCCACTCCAACAAGCAGTTCAAACTGCTGAAGGATGTTCGGTCTGTGAAGCACAGCCTGAGTCAGCTTTATCATCTTGATAAAAGCGAGGCTCAGTCGCCGTCGTTTAGACCAGCAGAGTCCTTCCCCGTCTTAATCAGCGGCCATTGCTCAATTCTCGGTGGAAAACGACTCTATGCTTAATGGGTAACTCGATTTCTTTTTATATTTTTTTTTTGTGTCAAATTTCATCATCTTTATTATCAGTTGATTAATTAGTGAACTTGGTTATCCTTATGTAGGCTATACTATACGAAAGTTTCCTTAGGGTCTCCTCCTAAGGAGCTTTTCGTTCAAATTGACACAGCCGTTAGTGACATTTGGGTGAGCTGCAGCTCGTGCAACGGCTGTCCCCAAACTGGCGTAAGTTGGTTCTCACTGTTTTTAAGATTAAAATTATTTGTTCATGACTAGGGGATGTTTTGCTTATTAAAACTGCTAGTAATAGATATTTTAGATTGCTTATTGAAACAAGTTAACAATTCTATTTGGNTGCTAAGTAGTTCTTCTTCATTTCACTTGTTGATTTCTGGAAGAACAATTCGTACATTTCAACAGCTTCATCTCCCTTCATCCAGCCTCTTCTTTACACATTTGATTATTCAAACACATTTCATCATTATGTCGAGGAGAGCACTTGACATTTTTACAACTTTGATTTTTTTCATCTCTTTCCACTGCTCTTCACATTGCTCTTCCCCTGCTTCTGCCCACTCCAACAAGCAGTTCAAACTGCTGAAGGATGTTCGGTCTGTGAAGCACAGCCTGAGTCAGCTTTATCATCTTGATAAAAGCGAGGCTCAGTCGCCGTCGTTTAGACCAGCAGAGTCCTTCCCCGTCTTAATAAGCGGCCATTGCTCAATTCTCGGTGGAAAACGACTCTATGCCTAATGGGTAACTCGATTTCTTTTTATGTTTTTCTTTGTGTCAAATTTCATCATCTTTATTATCAGTTGATTAATTATTGAACTTGGTTATCCTTATGTAGGCTATACTATACGAAAGTTTCCTTAGGGTCTCCTCCTAAGGAGCTTTTCGTTCAAATTGACACAGCCGTTAGTGACATTAGGGTGAGCTGCAGCTCGTGCAACGGCTGTCCCCAAACTGGCGTAAGTTGGTTCTCACTGTTTTTAAGATTAAAATTATTTGTTCATGACTAGGGGATGTTTTGCTTATTAAAACTGCTAGTAATAGGTATTTTAGATTGCTTATTGAAACAAGTTAACAATTCTATTTGGATTGCTTATTGAAAATGTATCTAACAAGATTTTAACCCCGCGCTTCGCTGCGGGTCGTTTGGCTACGGAAGTAGTTTAGGTGTTGTTTAGTTTATTTTTTATTAACCCAAAATTTCTAGTTTTTCTATGTTTATAATGGCTACAATTTTAGTGTTACGAAAGGTAAGGTTTTTTTGTCATGTCATATTATAAAGGGTTTTTTTGTCATGTCACATTATAATTTGGTTGTGTCTAAAAAAAGGGACAAAGAAACACATAAAACTTTGTTTTTAAATAACTATTGATAACATAGAAGCAATACCAATTTCGCGGGAGTGTGAGCGCAAGTATTTACGTTAAGGACTAACTTTGCAACAGACAGATAACCTCAGGGACAATTTTCCTAACTTAATAACCCCAAGGACAATTTCCTTAATTTTTTTATTTTTTGAAAACAGTCCCAAGTTATCTGTACGTTGCAAAGTTAGTCCTTGGGACTAATTTTGTAACATACCAATAAGCTCATTCTCGTAACTTGATAACCCTAAGGGCAAATTTGTTAAACTGTTGCTAAACATTTGTACAGAAACAGTCCATGAGGTTATTGGTCCATTACAAAGTTAAGTAACGACTGTTAAGTAACGTCCGTTAAGGACTAACTTTGCAACGAACCGGTAACCTCAGGAACTATTTTTGTAACTTTGTTAATGTGCTTTCTACTGTACATTTAACTGTACTTCCAATCAAATTTTACTGTTCATCGTTTATTTATTTTTATTTTTATTTTTGTCTTTTCTTTTAACAATTTATGGTAAATGTTATATAGTTATAATATGAGTTGTCTGGGTTTGCTTGATTAAACAACTTATAGAGGGAAGCAGACTGCTTAGGATTGCTTATTGAAATTGTTGCGTATTTATTAACGGGTTTTTTGGAATTGCTTATCGAAACTGTTTATGCCTTGAGCCTTATAAGCAATTTCAATAAAAAAAAAATCCTAAACCACCCTTGGTAGATAAACACTAATTTCTGTATGCACGTCTAATCTTTATATAGATGTTATGAAATCTTATTATGTTCGCATATGTTCACACATCTCGTCTTTATATATAANTAGGTCAAATTGATTGAATCACTATTCTGTTTCGATTATTGAAGAGACCGAAATTAGGGTTCTTGAAACTCGAACCTATACTTCAGTTTTGGTGACTTGATCAATTGATTAAAGTCCGTATAACATGTAGGTGATTATTGATTTTTGTTAAGGTTTGTGGGTTTGTAGTATATAAAAGCTCATCAGTTATATTTCATTTGTGTATATAGATCATCAGCTGTCATTACAAATTAGTTATTGAATTGAAAACTTCTTTCTCTTATAAAAACACCTACAAATTAGCTAATTCGAAGTTCTTCAATTTTCTTGAGTTTCCTGTTGCTTAGTGGTTCTTCTTCATTTTACTTGTTGATTTCTGGAAGAACAATTCGTACATTTCAACAGCTTCATCTCCCTTTATCCAGCCTCTTCTTTACACATTTGATAATTCAAACACATTTCATCATTATGTCAAGGAGGGCATTTGACATTTTTACAATTTTGATTTTTTTCATCTCTTTCCACTGATCTTCACATTGCTCTTCCCCTGCTTCTGCCCACTCCAACAAGCAGTTCAAACTGCTAAAGGATGTTCGGTCCGTGAAGCACGGCCTGAGTCAGCTTTATCATCTTGATAAAGTGAGGCTCATCGCCGTCGTTTAGACCAGCAGAGTCCTTCGCCGTCTTCATTAGCGGCCATTGCTCAATTCTCGGTGGAAAACGACTCTATGCATAANCAAGGACCTTTTATGATATTTTGCATATTTTGAAATATCCAGGGACTAGTTTTGACAATTTGTGAAAGTTGAGGGACTGAAACTGCCAATTGTGCAAACTTTGTTCGTTTTTCATTTGTTTTCAAACATTTTGCATCTAGAACATATAAAACACACTTTTGGAATATTTTCACTATTTTGACGCATTATTTGGTGTTTTTGGATGTTTTGGCAGTTCAGATTAGGTAAAAATGATGAGTATTTACACACTCATCACTTTTTATGTTTTTTTTTTGTGTCAAATTTCATCATCTTTATTATCAGTTGATTAATTATTGAACTTGGTTATCCTTATGTAGGCTATAATATACGAAAGTTTCCTTAGGGTCTCCTCCTAAGGAGCTTTTCGTTCAAATTGACACAGCCGTTAGTGACATTTGGGTGAGTTGCAGCTCGTGCAACGGCTGTCCCCAAACTTGCGTAAGTTGGTTCTCACTGTTTTTAAGATTAAAATTATTTGTTCATGACTAGGGGATGTTTTGCTTATTAAAACTGCTAGTCATAGATATTTTAGATTTCTTATTGAAACAAGTTAACAATTCTATTTGGATTGCTTATTGAAAATGTATCTAAAAAGATTTTAACTCCAAACTGGCGTGAGTTAGTTCTCACTGTTTTTAAGATTAAAATTATTTGTTCATGACTAGGGGATGTTTTGCTTATTAAAACTGCTAGTAATAGATATTTTAGATTGCTTATTGAAACAAGTTAACAATTCTATTTGGTTGCTTATTGAAAATGTATCTAACAAGATTTTAACCCCGCGCTTCGCTGCGGGTCGTTTGGCTACGGAAGTAGTTTAGGTGTTGTTTGGTTTATTTTTTATTAACCCAAAATTTCTGGTTTTTCTATGTTTATAATGGCTACAATTTTAGTGTTACGAAAGGTAAGGTTTTTTTGTCATGTCACATTATAAAGGTTTTTTTTTTGTCATGTTACATTATAATTTGGTTGTGTCTATTGTTATCAATAATGCTTTAAGGACTAACTTTGCGATAATGCTAAGTATAACATGTTGTAGATTTTTCAAATATGTTAAGTATAATGCTAAGTATAACATGGTTTAAGGATTTGAGTGTGTAAATTGGTATTACTTCACTGTTATCAATAATGCTAAGTATAAATGCTGATTCGCGATAAGTCTAAAAAAAAGAACAAAGAAACACATAAAACTTTCTTTTTAAAAAACTATTGATAACATAGAAGCAATACCAATTTCGCGGGAGCGTGAGCGCAAGGATTTACGTTAAGGACTAACTTTGCAACAGACAGATAACCTCAGGGACAATTTTCCTAACTTAATAACCCCAAGGACAATTTCCTTAATTTTTTTATTTTTCGAAAACAGTCCCAAAAGTTATCGGTACGTTGCAAAGTTAGTCCTTGGGACTAATTTTGTAACGTACCAATAACCTCATTCTCGTAACTTGATAATCCTAAGGCAAATTTGGTAAACTATTGCTAAAAATTTGTACAGAAACAGTCCCTGAGGTTATCGGTCCATTACAAAGTTAAGTAACGACTGTTAAGTAACGTCCGTTTACGACTAACTTTGCAACGGACCGGTAACCTCAGGAACTATTTCTGTAACTTTGTTAATGTGCTTTCTATTGTACATTTCACTGTACATTCAATCACATTTTATTGTTCATCGTTTATTTATTTTTATTTTTATTTTTATTTTTGTCTTTTTGTTTAATAATTTGTGGTAAATGTTATATAGTTATAATATGAGTTGTTTGGGTTTGCTTGATTAAACAACTTATAGAGGGAAGCAGACTGCTTAGGATTGCTTATTGAAACTGTTGCGTTTTTATTAAGGGGTTGTTTGTAATTGCTTATCGAAACTGTTTATGCCTTGAGCCTAATAAGCAGTTTCAATAAAAAATCCTAAACCACCCTTGGTAAATAAACACTGATTTCAGTATGCAATCTCTAAGAGTCTTTTTCCCTATATAAGCAGTTTAATTAAACAATCCCAAACAACCCATATTTTTTTTTCTTCATAAATCATATAGAGACCGGTTATAATGATACTATCTATATAGTCCTCTTTTTGACCGGTGCTTCACCCGGTCTTTATAGTGATACCAACCGGTCTATATAGTCTTTTTTTAGAACGGTGCTTGGACCGGTCTTTATGTCAAAGAGATTTTAGAGCTCCCCCCTTCTAGACCGGTTGGGTAACTGGTCTTTCCACTGGTCTAAAAGACACTTTTTGAAGTAGTTTTGGCCGGCTTCCCTGCTCGTTCTCCAGTAAATGGATATGGCCCGATTGAAGGATCGGTTGCCTTCGTTGTTGTGCTATCTGAGTCATTGCAATTTTCAAAGCATGTAACGCTTTAGTTGCTTCTTCACCCCAATTAAAACTGTCTTTTTGAGTTGTTCAGTAAGTGCCCATGCAATTTTACCATAACCTCGTACAAATTTACGCTAATAACGTGTAAGTCCCAAATAAGCTTATGATTGGTTTAAACATTTTTAAAAAGCTACAATTGTGAATGCCGAACAATGATCTAAACAACCTATAATGCATCTTTAACAATCTCTCTTCAAATTTTTTAAGATTTTCATAAATAAATTTTAAGCAAATACAACTAATTAAGCTATATATACAATTAAATTATGAGTTATCTTCATATATTGACTTGTCAACACTTGTAATTAATAGTAATATTTAAAACGCCATTTTAATAAAAAGTTATCATTTATAAAACACAATGTACAAAAAAAACAAGCTGCCTAAACTCTTCTTAAAATTTGTAAGACATTTCATTAAATAATTTTTTTAATAATACAATCTTTTATTATATATAGAATAAACTTGTGAAGCCCAAAAAGTAAAATATTCATATATATATCGAGAGTTCTTAAGCCCCAAAATAACAAAACTACCTTCAAAATACATTGTTTTCTATGTTCAAACTTTTAAAATAAGAAGAAAAAAAAAGTTGAAAGTGGACTCCGATAAGATATCATCATCTCAAAACTTCACAGTTTACCGTGTTTGCAAAAATATTTCTGCCATCTGTAAAGTAATTATAATCATAAATAAATACTAATAGAAAAACTTTGTTAGTCAAAGTTTTAATTATAGAGTACACGCGGGCGCGGGTAACCTGCTAGTATTGATAAAGAATTTCGTAAATCAATGCCAAAGTTTAAAATTAAAGCAATTCATCCTAGTATATTATGAGCACCAAGTGGTGTTCCTTAACTATAATAACAATAATTTATGACCACTTATTGCAAGATTTGGGGATTGTTTTTTACTTTTTTTTTGCCACAAATCCGATATGATATGTCTATGTATCTATATAAATCGATGCAAGACAAGTGATATTGGTGCATACAAAAGATTACGAGTTTAATATAATTTTCTCATTGTAATCTTAAGAAAACATGGTGAAAACAATGTTGAAGATGTTGTTCTTGTTCACATTATTATTTTCCATCTCTAGTAGTACGTTAGTCTCTATCACTTCCTAATTAACTTATGATATGTTTTATGAACTATTGCTGATAAAACATGTTTTGCAGGTTGGCAAGTATCATGTCTTTTGGGTAACAAAGGTTTAGGAGTGAATCATCGAGCACAACTGAGAAGTCGCGTCGACGACGTAATAAACAATGACCAACATCAATTTTGTGATCCTGACCGTGATATTTGCCTAATTGAGTGCAAGGTTGGTGTACAAACATGTTGTGGTAATGTTTGCAAGTGCATTTGTCACGATGACTGCAATGATGAATGTGGTTAAATAGTGTGGTATAATAGATATTAAATCATTTGTGATGTCCCTTTCATGTCATTATTTGATAAAACAATGATTTTATGAACAATTTTAATGTTATTTACATATCGAAAGTTAATTAGAAATCGACAGAGGCTAAGACGTACTGCCAGAGATGGTGGAAAACAATAATGTGACCAAGAACAACATCTTCAACATTGTTTTCACCATGTTCTCTTAAGATTACAATGAGAAAATTATATTAAACTCGTAATCTTTTGTATGCACCAATATCACTTGTCTTGCATCGATATATACATAGACATATCGGATTTTTGGCAAAA
This sequence comes from Artemisia annua, assembly GCA_014162995.1. NCBI lineage: Eukaryota > Viridiplantae > Streptophyta > Magnoliopsida > Asterales > Asteraceae > Artemisia > Artemisia annua. Next base: position 46,176 of record LBNU01034385.1, on the reverse strand, counting down.
AAATCATCCTCAAATCTTTGTAATAAATGGTACTATTATCTATTGTTATTATAGTTAAGGAACACTAGCTAATGCTTGTAAAACAATATTTTGATAATATGCTTTACTTTTAAACTTTGCATTCAATGCATTAAAAGCGTTGATTTAAAAATGAATTATAACGAGACAGCATGGCCCGTGCGATGCACGGGCTTTGATTACCATGAAGTAGCATTTGTCTGAAAACAGTTAATTAGATGTATTAACATTAGTCGCGAAACTTAAAGTGTTAAACTAAAAAATTCGCTTTATTAAGCTTTTACAAATAGAAATGTTTCATATGAAAGATACTCAAAGATGTGTTTGACCATTAGTACTTGTGGTTGTAGCTAGTAAGTGTACCTTTGATTTGCTTACTTAGCGGTTCTCATGCATTCTATACCTTTATCATCAAACAATTCTATTTACAAAAAGCTAGTTAAATAAACTTCAGTTTTCGGTCGAGTATCCTTGATCAAAACTAAGCATAGCAATTAAATACACATAACCTTTGAAAAGCTAATGATTCTTTACGGTGAACAAAGCCCGTGCATCACAATTCGAAATCCTTTAGAACAAAAGAAACTATCACGATAAAGAGGTAACATTTAGTATCCTTTAGTAGAGTATCATCATGGAAGAATGATCCAGAAGGCCCAAAGTGTATTGTTATGATACATTTGTAATGAAGGAAGTATATAGTTGAGTTTATTGCAGTCTCTTTACGTGGCATGGAAATTTGAAAGGGTTTTAGTAATTGTTTAGTGTATTTTTTATTTTTTAATTAATTAGAGTTAAAAGGAGGTTGTACACACTCTTCATGAATGAGGCTTTACAGCTTATTATCCTCCTTTTTTTTAGGAGTGCTGCTCTCCCGTTTACCCTAATTCGCATTCCCGTTTCCATGAACTGTGTAGTGCTAGATTTTATTTAATTTCTTTTATCGATATAAAGATTAGCTCGTCATTTATAATAAAAAAAAATTCGGGTGATGTTCCACTATATACTTGCGCAACTTACCTTATAGAACCCGTCAAACAAAGAAACATGGTCACAAACATTCATCAAAGTAAAGCGAATATGTAATCCCGTGCTAACTCTTGAAGACATTATGAAACGATTTCTAATCTTCGAATTCCATCTTAAGACCAAATTATAAACCGGAAGAACTTCCATGGAAAGATACTAACTTAAAAGTTAAAAATACTTCAATCACAACGGTTCCTTTCATATAACGTAATAGAAACTTTAATACGTACAAATATGTCATCAGATCCTTTCATTTTTACATCAACAATGGAAACACCGTTTAGACCTATCTCGCGCCATATGTGGATTTGGGGCAAAAAATGTTCGGTTTAAGTTGACAGGCTGATTTTTTTAATAGTAAAGTCTCAAAGCATTTTTATCGATTTTGTTGGTCAATAAGTTCATAAGTTGTGAATTGTTGGTGCCTTTAATTCATCACTTTTAATTGAGGTCGAGTCAAAAACTCAAAATGATATTCAGACCCATGCAATGCACACGGGTTGTATCTAAGTGTTCATACCGTAATATTTGACACTAATTTTCGTCATATATAATTTGGGCTGCCTCAGGACCCGTGTGATGCACACAGGTTTTATCTAATTATTCATCGCGTCGATGGCATAATGAACAAAATAAAACCATGTTTTCCTTATTGGAGGATCTTTTGTAAAGTATATAAAATAATCGATTCAAATTAGATAAAAATAAGTTAGCATCTACATCGGAGTAAACTTGAAACAAAGAACAATCCTATTATAGAACTACGTAACTTGTAACTCAACCAAGATAACTACTATATAAGATAAATAAGATATAGAGGAAAAGTTAGGGTATTCATATTTCTTCTTTAAATTTGATGCAACTTAAAATATTTTTTCTTAAGCACACAAATCAAGCCTTTCACGTCTATTGAGTTTTAGTTTGTTGATACTTTTCTTTTGAATTAAAAAGAAAAATAAAGTCTGCTACTAAACACCCCATTTACATTTGCTGTTTGCATTTGTCAATTCAGCACAAAAGATACTTCCACTCGGCTCAAGTTGTGTAACAAAAGTCCAATATGCCTTGTAATAAACAAAGAAATAACAACTCTTTGATAGTCATTAATCGTACGTTTTTAATTATCTGGGGCAATTATTTCGTTTACTATACGTTTATATTAATTTCGCCTAATTTGTAAATGAGGCAAGTTATTATGCTTTGTTTCTTCTTTGATGGGACCATATAAATCAGTCACAAATGTGGATAAGTCTAATATCAACAGAAATAATAATTATGTAACGGTGCCAACAACATAAGTTTGTTATATAACCCATTAGGAAAACATATGAAATTATGTGTTCCTAGTCCAAATAAACAATATATTGATTTCATGATATGTCAATGTGTTCACGGACCCGGTCCAATACTCTAATTATTCTCATTACACTCAACCCTAAACACACACTTCGTATAATCCGCCTCTCTCTCTCTCTCTCACCAAACCTATCTCTCCCAATCTCATCTCAATCAAAAACTCATAAATCTCATCTCCCATGATCAAAAATAAAAGATGAATAATAAATCTTGTTTAATCAAAACCCAAACACAGATTTGACAACCATACCCGAGCACCACTTCTTCTTGTTACATTCAATTCTTTCTGCACGATTAATGAAGCAAAAACCATTCACAAACCCTTTGAAGATGTTCCTCACAGTCAAGCTTCAAGATCTTTAATTAAAGGTCTCGGGTAGGTTTATGATGTTCCTTTTGTCTTCATTTACTGCCCACGAAGAATCAAGAAACCATCTTTCAAGGCTTCAAGATCCTTTGAAGGGTCACGGTAGGTTCGACATATGGTTTTGTTTTGTTATTGTGTTTTTGAACGAAACAAAGAAAGAAAGTAACATACTTGTTATATTTCTTTCATTATATTCGGAAAAAAAAAAGAAGTTATACTTGTTATAGATCGATGATGAAAATTTTTCTTTCGTTTGCTTGGCCTTCCAAGGTCTTGATTTATCTTAGAATAGCACGAAAGAAATAAAGCTGAGATCTTGAAATTATGTTTTCATTTTGTTTCGAGTGTTGTTAATGGGTTATGTTACTGTCGTTTGTTTGTGGCTTATTGTTTGGGTATTGACTGAGGTTGAACGGAGATGGAGATGGACTGAGATAGGTTGTTATTTATACTCATCAAAAACTCATATGAAAAGTCACGTTTAAAGACTTGTCGTTAATTATTTGTGAGCAACTGAAAAGATAGTATTTACACCGGAGATGGTTCGTATACTCGGAAGTAATGAGGCTTTTTCCTGGGTTTAATGTATGAGAATTAACAGCTTTCACAATGGTGCACAATAAGCTTGAGCTGGACGAAATTTATGAGCTTAAACTTTATATTTGAGTTTCTTGGCTTGTGACATTAATGCTCACATTCAATATGGGGAACTCATTCTTTATATATACGAGACAGCATGGCCCGTGCGATGCACGGGCTTTATTCATCACGAACGAATATTGATTTCTTTTGAATACAACATTTTCGTCGGTTTAATCATATTTAGATAATTACCGATGTCATCTATTATTTTCTCATCGGTTTTGTAAGGGTTATGCGTATTTAGTTATTAGTATATGCTTTGTTTTGATTGGGGGTACTTGACTAAATAAACTAAGTTTGTTTAAACTATTAGTATAAATTTAAGGAAAATTTATTCAAACATAATCAACTTTCTTTAGGATATTGTGAACCTATTATGTGAATACCCCATTTACATGAGTATTTCACTTAGATGGTGTCTGGTTTGTTAACAAATGACCATTTTAATAATTCTTTACACAAAACTGCCGTTCTGAGTGTTAACATAGTGATAACCTCTTTGTATGTGTAACATGATATTTTGTGATTCAGTTATAGCTAGATCTAGAAACAATGACACAATCTCTGAAAATGTGTTGTGGTTATCTATGAAACTAAAGATTTACAACAAAAAGTAGTGTAATATATTTAACTTCTAGATCTCTTTTCTCCAACATCTACATATCTCTACATACTGTGTTTGACTTTTTTGAACTTCTTATAGCTATATTACAATATAAGCAAATTTAATGCATTTGGAATTGCTTATTTAAGTACTTATCTACTCACACCAAAGCAAGCAAGCAGTTTGAATAAAACTTTTGCTTTTCAAGCAGATAAGCACTTGAAAATAACCAGTCCCAAACACTTCTTAATATAAAGTTGGGTCGTTTTTACAGAAACATACATTTGCCCAGCAACATTCTTGTCTTTGGTCTTTTATGTGGACTTCCAACTAATGCCAATGAAGGATGATAGATTGTCGCCTGGTATAGTTATATATGTCAATCCATGCTCCTGTAGCTGTGCAACGAAATCTGGGTGCCTTTTTTTCATCTTTTCATATGTGATATAGCTCAAAACTACTTACGTTGCTTCCCTTTTCTTGGTTCTTCTTTGCAAAAGAAGAATAATTTGGAGCGGAAATTTGAACCTTTCATAGTCTCAATTATATAAATCAAGTCTTATATTCGTCCGTGAGTATCGAAAAATATGGTGCTAAGCAATTTTAGTTTATAAAAATGAATAAAGAACAAAGCAAATATTCTACTCTTTGACATACCCGAATTTAATTGATATCCTCGGGAACTTCTCAAGTCTTATGTGCTCTTCCATTCTCGCTGCTGGACTGAAAAAGAAAAGAAAAATAGATGTCAGTTAGAGGAATAATTAAAACAGATGTACTTGACCCATTGGGACTCGCACGTTTATTGGCCCATTATCCGACCCACCCAACTTTAAATATAAGCTATCTTGAAAAAGCAGTTGCAAACTGCTTATTAACAACAGTTTATTTCATAAGCAATCCAAACACCCTCTAAATGAGCGAAATAGATACGTGCCTTCCCTTGAATGCATCCATTACCTTAAAGTTGGTATGAAACAGATGATTTAGAAGTGTGCTCTTCCTTGTACAAAACACAAAAACCATCACTGATTGAACGGAAACAAATCCAACAGTATGATTTATGTAATATATTGTGTAAAGAGATAAACATTTGCATTTGTTCGAAAAGAAAATACATATTTATGGGGTTCTTTTTGGTGTTTGACATGGTCTTATACTTTTGGCAAGGGTGCTTACTGTTTTAGCTTTGTTTTTTTCTTAATTTTTTGCTAAAAACAATCTTTGTCATACAAAGAAAATGTTGCATTTTCACAATTTCATTCGTTATACTTCCGTAACAACTAATGGCTGAAATATGCAGTTAAAAAAGCTAACTGGGTACTCATATGAATGGTTGAACAGATAAATGTTTTATGGCTCAATCATTGTCTAGGCCAAACTACGAAGTCAGTTGTTTATAAAATAATCTGAATTAGATAAATATATGGTGAGATGCATTTTATAATCCATATTTCACGTCATCAAATTCTGTCTTTTTAAAATATAGTCAATGATATATTCTTTTATCCATTTTATTAGAGCACCTGATATGAGTATTTGTTGAAACCTATATTCCAATTTACACATACTCACGATAAAGACAAACATGATTAAACGCTTACATGTAATAAGTAATAACTTAAGGACTCTGCCCAACAGCATAGCAATTATCTTTACACCGTTCATTCTGTCATGAAACATGGTCACTGAAATTCCTGTTTTTTGGAATGTGAAAGAGATTAATTTCTAAATGCTGTGAATATACATGCACACTTGCAGGATAAAAAGATGTTGGAAATACGTACTGTGTCACTGAACCATGCCACTCAACTCTTTTCCTGTAATCCACTTTTGTAAGTACTAAACCAAGTTTACCATGTACACCCCATCCTCATGTCATTACCACTCCGTTTTCTGCACAAAGTTTATGGTCAGTGAGTAAATAACATGCATAAGAGATACATTTTTATCAAAATAATGCTACCGTGTGAATATTTCTATATATTGACAAACAAAAAGCGCATTGGAATGCGGCTTAGGTGTATAAAGCATTCTTTTGACAATGATAAATATCTAAGGACAGAGTGTTCTACCCCTGAGGCAACTCCCACAACTTTTATCCCATCAAGATCATTGAGCTGATTGAATCTAGTTAAAAATATGACACCATCACTTTTGGAGTGGGCATCCCAATATATCCCTAAAAAACAATGCTCAAGCATTTAAAGCAATGCCTGTTTAAACACATCATTGGATGGATCTATAAACCGATTCACGTCCTGAACCAACCCATCTAAACTCTAAAGCACGTGCAAACTGAGGTATTTTTGTATGGAGTTTTGTTTAGAAAACAACAGTCTTGGAAAATTCAGGATCAATCTGCAAATAATTCATTATAAGATTTAACTTCCATCAATACCACCCCATTTCTATTAGAAACGAAATATTTATAAAATTGGGTTTTCACATACCTGCATTACTACTCTTCTAGTAGTTGCGTTGCTCCGGTCATTGCAATCTTCAAGGCACAATACGATGAACTCCTACTCCAACCAACAGAATAAAAGAAATGTGGCGATTTATATCCAGTTATCATTTGGCCAAGTATTCATAGAAAAAGGCAATGGTGTGACACATCCTTACCATTTGGTGGTTTTATATCTTGCACTTTGTACTTGTTCGTGTAGCTTTTGTGGTCCATGTATTCATAGAATCTCTATCCAAATTCTTAGTGATCCTGTAAACACCAAAAACCCACCAAGACAAACAATTAACCCAATTCATGGCAATAACTATGAATCACGCAAACATATTAATCATCAAATCCATTATCAATAACCTAAAAACTAACCTTTTCAACACATATTAATCATCAAAATCACAAACATCCACAACCTTTTTGCTTCAAAACATAACCAATCAAATAAAAGAAAAAAAAATCCAACTCAAACCCATTCTCAAAATCAAAATAAAAAATCATTGAAAGAAAACCCTAAAATATACCATAACCTTGATTCACCAAGCTTCGTGGTAACGTGACCATTGCAACATCCACAACCTTTATCTTCAAAACATAACCAATAAACAAAAANAAAAAAAAAAAAAAAAGCCCCAAAACGATTTAACTCAAATTTACATAAAGGATTTGCAATCTGGGTTCTTGATTTAAAGTAAAATGGATCTCGAAACTGATAAGCCACTGTTGTTTTTTTGTTTTATGTCGATTTGTTTGTGTGTGTGTTTTTCCGGTGGTTTGATTGAAGTAATGTAATGATAAACCTTAATTGCAAAGATAATGGACGGACTAAAAACTTTTTTTTTGGGTATATTAATCAGCACTATTTATTTACCTCTTGAGGCTTTACACGTTCCAGGCATTTAACCATGCAGATTCTTAAAGACAGCTTCTTGAGTTGCCTAAGAATACAAAGTGAAAGAGTTAAATGAGCCTTTATAGATTGCTCTCTTTTTTTTAAAAAAAAACAAACAAACAAACGTGTATGGCTTGTAATAAATCTATGGAACTTTAAAAGCTCTTTTAAGGCTTGGAATAAGCTTAAGACCATTGGCTTCTTTTAGCTTTATCATCATATTTGAGTTTCTTAGCTTATGACATTAATGCTCACATTCAATAGGGGGAACTCATTTTTTATATATATATAGATATAGATTATCACTGTTAGTCGCTACCATTATAAAATGCTTTTCCAACCTAGAAAACGCGAAAAACTTGAAATGTTAATTTTAGCCATGCTTTTAGTGAATCAGTTAACTAAAAAATTTATGATACGGAAAGTATTGTAGTGTGGCATGTTTTCGTGATATAGTTTGGCTTCTTTTTTTTTTCTTTTTTTTTTAGAACTGCAATATAGTTTGGCTTTTAACATTGTGTGTAGTCCGGACACTATCTTTAATTTTAATAAAAATTACTAAAGATCTTTCTGCTTAATTCTTTTTCCCGAGCTTAGTTTAGTTGGACATAATTTAACCAACAGATTGGATTATCCTTTCTTAACTCTCATTTTTAAGAACCATCATGGATCAAACAATGACCGAGTTTTACCAAACTTACAATTTGAACACAGTTTTATTCTCCAATGTACATAGTATCAACAGATATCAACCTTATTATTTAACAAACATATCAACAATTTCTCCCTTATGTGGCCTAATTTTCGAAACAAAATATTATGGGTCAAACAAAACTACATAATGTGTAGCACATGTCATTGATTACTCTTTCTATTGAACGGGCAAAATGTGGGCCAATTTGTATATAGTTATAAATCAATAACAAGTAATAGTCTTATACAATTACGCTTTCTTTCATCATGCTATGGCTAGGGGTATCAAGAAAGCTAACCGACTAAAAAAGGATTCAAACTCGAGTAAGCATAAACGAGGCGGGTTAGTCTGGTTGATCCTTTCTTAGTAAAGTTGAGTCTAAATAATTTACCATTTCTAGTATAATTGTTTCCATTCATTTGTTAAATAATTTTTTATAAAATTATGTAAAAGAACTTTAGAATGACATAGTTGTAATATTCTTTTACGTGCATGTCTTTACCTGATATTTTAATTATATGTTAATATCGATTGAATATTTTGTCGAGGAATTGTGTTAGACGGAGGATTTAACTTTGTCTAACTGACATTGTGTAAAAGTTGATGTTGTTTATATTTAACTGTTAAATCATATTCTAAACATTATGCGTGTCTAATATCACGTAATATAGTTTTAGCTATTTTTAATTTTTAAACTCATATGCGCGCGAGTTAAACTTATAAAGAAAATAACATAAATCGTTATTTAACGCGAATAGTTAAAAAAATATTTTTTTAGATATCCTTACTTAATCTCATAAAGAAGAATAACATGAATTATTTTATATGTACAATCTGGTGTACTCATTTACATTGTATGTAACTCGTAATTTCTATTTTATATCCATACTTCCATGCATATTCATTGATTTAATACATAATGATGATATTATTTAAAAATAACAACAACATATATGTTGTTTAAATGATATCTAATAAATTTATAAAGTTATCTAAACAACATATATTGCATCTTTGACCCTCTCTCTTCTAATTTTTAAGATTTTCATATATAGATTTTAAGCAAATACAATTAATAAAGCTATATGTACAATTATTTTATGCATCAATACTTACACATATTGACCGGTCAACACATGTAATCAACATAGTCTTTAAAACACCCATCATTTATAAAACATAATGTACAAACAAAACAAGCTGGTAAACACTCTCTTTATAAAATTTGACATTTCATGAATAATTTCTTTTAATAATACGCCATTTTTATAACATATAGTATAAATATAAACTTATGAATACATAAAAAGTAACATATTCGTATATATCGAGAGTTCTTAGGCCGTAAAAATAACCAAACTACCTCCAAAATACACATGGTTTCTTATGTTCGAAAGTAATTTGTTTGCCACTTACATGTGTCACGAGGATATGGGTTATTTCCTAAATTGGAATAGTGGCCAAAAAGGATGGCGAGTAAAGTAATTTGTTTGCTACTTACATGTGTCACGAGCAAAATTGTATGGGAATGGCATGGCGAGCAAATTAAAGAGCGAGCAAACTTGTTTTGCTCGCTATGTCCTATTTGGTAACACAAACTTATAGAGTCGCAATTGGCGAAAGAATTTTCACAGCGTCCATTTTAGAGATTCATTAATCAAAATGTTTAATTTAAAAAAGTAAATCTTTTATATAATTGGTATGTGCTAAAACACATACCTTTTCGTGACCAAATTAAGACCCAAAATGACCAAAAACCGACCTAAAATGCCAAATATATGTGTTTTTGTGTTCTTGTACATGCAGAAAAAAAAATATGAGAAACAGACAAAAACCGAGCCAAAATCACCTAAAACGAGCACGAGAAATGGAAATAGTCTAAGGCCGGAACAAAAAGTCAAAAGAAGCTCTGAAAGTCCATTCAAGTCCCTCAAGAATTAAGAAAGTTCACCAAAGACCCTTGGAATATAATTATAAAATCTGGCAGCCTTGGTCCCTATAAAATCAGAAACTACAATAATGTTCCTTGTTATTATAACCACTTAAACACATAACCCTTTTTATAACCCTTTTACCTATTACTAAACCCATTATATCCACCTAGCCCAAAACACCCTTTCATATATACCAGCCCATCCCAAAATAATACCCGTGACCCACCTTACCCTTCCAACCCGACCCAACACCCAAGTCAAACCCCCCTTTTCACAAGTCAAAATACCAATTAATAAAATAACCCAAACACCCCCAATACCCGCCATTTTTTTACCCCTGTTCACTGCCTTCCCCATTCACCCCAACCAATTTAACCCCATGTCAGGGATGGAACAAACTCTTTCATCATATCAGGGATGGCAACGTGTCAGGGATTGCATCATATCACATCACACGTGGAAGAATCAAGCTCTTTCATTGGATGGAACAAACTAGAAGGAGGACGAATGGCTAAAGATGGATGAATCCAGAGAATTCTAGCTGGGATTTGATTCAAGGACTGGATAAGGCTTCTGGGAGCTTCATTCAAGCCAATCCACCGCCTTTGATTAGTATAAATAGGGTATTCTCCTCATGTTGTATTCGTGTAGAATTTAGGAGTCATAGTTAGGGTTTAATAATTGTTCTAGCTTTAAATTTAATGTAATTTTGTTTACTTCTTATTGTAATCTGCTTATGCTTTAATAAATATTTACATTTTGCTTTACTGTGTCCTTACTTTAAGTCCATTTTAGTATAAAAGCTCTTATTCTCTTGTTTCATTAAGCTCACTTAGAATAATTAAAGCTTTTAAATTAGTTTAAACCTTATTGTGTACAGTTTCTAAAAGTTAAAAAAAGTAATTTTATAGTTAGTAGTGGTATAAGCTTCTGTAAGCCCTTTATTTCCACCCTCATAAGCTCATGAAAGCTGTTTCATAGTTCTTGTGAGTTTGTGTCAGTCTCCCTAGTTCAGATTTCCATAAAGCCATAAGCATCAAGTAAGTATTCTTCCTCACTTCGTGCATTTCTTTTATCAGTATAGTAGTTCCTGTCTTTGTATCCTAAATTTAGCTTAGGGTAGCTTAGTGTACTGTTTATGTGCTTTATTTTATCATTGTGTGCTTATGTTAGTAGTTGTATGCTCTAGTTAAGTCTTTAGTACCCACTGCCTTGATATAGTCAAAATTGCATATTTGAGTTCAAGTAGTTTTGGGTTGATTTTACTCCATAAATTGGCTTTTAGAACAGCTTAGTAGTAGTATTAGATCATTAGGTAAAGTAAAGTAAGCCTAGGAATTAGAGACTTAGTGTAATCTAGAACTAAAGGGGTGTTTGGATCTGTCCTATTCTGTGTGTAGCTTTTAGGAGTAGTTTTAGGAGTAGTCTTAGTGTAGTGTAGGAATTTAGAGATTAAGTCAGGTTAAATTCAGCCTTTATGTAATGCTTTAATCTTTAATGTAATTTGCTCAGTTTTCAATAAAACTTCACTTGTTTCCTTTACTGTTTTTTTTATCCGTTTTACACAAGTTTGCTTATAAGCTAAAACAACTCTAAAAGTTCTTAGTTTACTGTCAATTATAGCTCTCTTAGATTAGTTAATAGCTTATAAATAGCTTAAGCTTATTTTACTCCAAAAAAAATAAAAATAAAAATAGTGTAAACAAAGGGTACATCAGCTCTTGCAATCTACAATACCCCTTTTTATAAGCTCAAGAAAGCTTTTCCATAGCTTTACTGAGTTTATCGCACCTCCCAGTAGCTTGGCTTCCTTTCACAGCAAATATCAAGTAAGTTCCCTATTTACTTTTTGCATCTTTCTTATAATAGTTCACTTTTTATAGTTTATAGCTTATGTGTTCTTAGTTCTACTTAGAGTTGTCTGATTGCCTTTTGTTGGTTTCTACTTGCTCTAGCTTAAAGTTCTTGCCCACTGCTCTTTATTAGCTAAATCTGCATATTAGTTTCTTACAGTTCTTTTCTGAATTTTATAGTTTATATAGTCTTTAGAGTAGCTAAGTAATAATTCTGGTCATAAAGTTGATAGATTAAGGCTAAAATCTGCATAAAGTAGTGTAAACTTGCATATTTAGGGGTGTTTGGATTAGTGTTTAATTCTGTGTTCATGCTTATTTTATGTTAGGAATTTGGTTGTAACAGATTACATTAGGATAATTTAGGATAGTTGTTGCATAAAATTGGCACCTCTTTAACATAAAAGTCAAAATCCACCTAAAATCTTAATACAGTTAGCATTAGTGTTAGATTGAACTTGAGATCTTGCATGTTGATAGGAAATAGGTACATTCAGGTTAGATAACTCATAAAATAGCTCAATATATTACCTAGGCTGAGAATCAGGTAGTAGAACTTCACTAAAGTCAACTTTGCAGCTCAACCAAGAAAAGTCAAACTTAGGATTAATAATGTCTTGAACTAGCTGAACTAGGGTCATTTTAGGTGGTAAATTAAGCTTAGAAATTAGGGCTTTTAGGTTTTTAAGTATTATCCTAGGTTATCTTGATTTTGCCCCCTTTAGGTCTCAGTAATCTGCTTATTAGAGTGCTTATTTATAAGCTCAAAGTAGGGGTGTTAAGCACTTTTCTTGGAAACGGCTCATTGATTTTCAGGCTGACGGCCTAGGCTTATTTAAGGTTTTTGAGTTTATTTAGGTTCGTTTAGGTCTATTACACTATACCTGAGCTTTTGGTGCATACTAGTGCTTATTTGCTTATTCAAAGTGCTTATTTCAAACTGCTTATTAGCCCAAAAGTGCTTATTAAGGTTTAGAATTTAGTAATTTTATTTTTCCTAAGTTTTTAATAATATTTAAGAATTATTTGAAAATTTTCATAATTTTCCAAGTTCATTTAGTATTTATAATAATTAAAAATAGTTTTAAAGTACTTTTAAATAAATAAGGCTTATTCAAACTGCTTATTGCCCAAAAGTGCTTTTAGGGTTAGAATCTAGTAATTTTATTTTTCCTAGGTTTTTAATTAATATTTAAGAATTATCTAAATTTTCATTAATTTTCCAAGTTCATTTAGTATTTATAATATTAAAAATAGTTTTAAAGTACTTTTAAATCTTTTTAATTAATAAGATTAATAAAAAATCCAAAAAAATATTTTCAGTTTTAAATAGTTTGATAAATTTTAGATTTGTTCAAAATTAATTTTTCATTTTTTTTAATTATTGCATTTTTAATATATTTTAATATTTAAAATAGTTTTTAATTAATAATTAATACAAAGCCAAAATAATAACATTTCTTTTTCCTAAAATTTTCTTTTGTCATTTAGAACGTGAGAAAATCATTTTCATCCCCGTAGGAGTGTAATACCTTAAATTCACCTTTTTATTTTCGGTTCCTTACGTTTACTGTT
>LBNU01034385.1:0-32742 GCA_014162995.1 Artemisia annua | reverse complement strand
TAATCGGAAAACGAGTAACCCGCGATTCTTTTGTCTTATTTAGGCACGTTTACAACACTCCCGGCAAGAAGTGACGCGTTGCCTTTTAGAGTGTATTATGCCTTAAGAACACTTATACAAGTGTTTCGAAGACTAACTACTTTATTATTATACGAAAGAATAGTAACTTCCCGGGCGAGAAAGCGATCTTCAGAACACCAAACTAGAAGACAAAACTATCAAACTCGTATGCCTCCCCCGGCAGCGGCGCCAAAAATTTGATATGTGCTTATATAGTATATTATAATCAAATAGAACCGGATCCGTTACGAAGTAGTATGGGCCAATACCGTTTCCTCGGGTCGTTTCTCCCACGAGTTAATTTGATTGATTGGATCCGGATCGGATTTTTGAAAATGAATGTGAAGGGGTTTATGGAACCCCTAAGCTTACAATTACACTACGAGAAATAAATGAAGCCAAAAATAAGAAAGCACGTAAACCTAAAAACGTAAATTAAAAACATAAAATAACGTAACGCGCAGAAATAAAAAGTGAATTATAGGTACTACGTACTCCTACGGGACTGAAAATGATTTTTCTAACGGGTTCTAAATGACAAAAGAAAAATTTTAGGAAAAAAGAAACTGTTGATTAGCTTTGGCTTTGATATAGTAATTATATTATGTAATTAAAAACATTTTAAATATTAAAATATATTAAAATGCAATAATTAAAAAAAATGAAAAGATTAATTTTGAAGCAAATCCTAAAAGTTTATAAACGTACATTTAAAACTGAAAAATTTTTTTGGATTTTTTATTAATTATTAATTAAAAAGGATAAGCAAATAAGCACTAGTATGCACCAAAAGCTCAGGTATAGTGTAATAGACCTAAACGAACCTAACTAAACTCAAAAACCTCAAATAAGCCTAGGCCGTCAGCCTGAAAATCAATGAGCCGTTTCCAAGAAAAGTGCTTAACACCCCTACTTTGAGCTTATAAATAAGCACTCTAATAAGCCAATTGGTGGGAAGAAAGGGGGGCAAAAGCAAGGTGACCTAGGATACTACACTAAAAACCAAAAAGCCCTAAATTTAATCACCTAATTGACCTCTAAATTAAGCCTAGTTCAGATGTATATAAACTGGTTCAACCCCAAAGTTTTGACTTTTTTATCACCTAGCAACTTTGACTAAACCAAGTTTATACTGATCAATACTTAACTTAAATGTTGTATTAAGCTATTGTAACACGTAATTATCCTACATGTACCCTAAATCTAATTATGAGCAAAGTCACAGATGCACCACTATCATTAATGAGCATAGAATTGAGCTAATATATGAATTTGACTTTTTTGCTTACAACCTACAAATTTTGCTGTCAAACTAAGTTAAACTACCCTAATGCAGCCTACTTATGCAAAGATATCAACAAGAAAGCAGCAAGAACCACCAAGAATCACCTAAACCAATCACCCCTTAAACTATTGATTTACACTACAACTATGAGATGAAGCTTATATCCTACTGATTTTTAACTTAATCTATATTACTTAACTATTTTTAGGACTAAGTGAACAATAAGATTATGCAAACATCAACTAGAACACTAGAATGCGGATTGAACTAAATGTAGGCAGTGTAAATATAACTATGAGCTACTGATCATAAATACTAAACAAGAGCAATAAGACAACTTAAATAAGCCATATAGAACATAAATAAGCTACAAGCGACAGCATTAAGCTGATATAAAAGTAAATGCATAAAACTGAATAGGGGACTTACTTGATATTTGCTGTGAAAGGAAGCCAAGCTACTGGGAGGTGCGATAAACTCAGTAAAGCTATGGAAAAGCTTTCTTGAGCTTATAAAAAGGGGTATTGTAGATTGCAAGAGCTGATGTACCCTTTGTTTACACTATTTTTATTTTTATTATTTTTTTTTTGGAGTAAAATAAGCTTAAGCTATTTATAAGCTATTAACTAATCTAAGAGAGCTATAATTGACAATATTTGCATTTTTAATATATTTTAATATTTAAAAATAGTTTTTAATTAATAATAATTAAATAAAAAGCCAAAATAATAATTTTCTTTTTCCTAAAATTTTCTTTTGTCATTTAGAACGTATAAAAATCATTTTCATCCCCGTAGGAGTAGTAATACTTTAAATTCACTTTTTATTCTGCGCGTTTACGTTTATTTTATGTTTTAATTACGTTTTTAGGTTACGTGCTTTCTTATTTTTGCATTTTTATTTCTCGTAGTGTAATTGTAGCTTAGGGTTCCCCATAAACCCCCTTCACATTCATTTCACAAAACTCGATCCCGATCCAATCAACTCAAATTAACGCCTCGTTGGGAGAAACGACCCGAGGAACGTACTTGCCCATACTACTTCGGTAACGATCACGTCTATTATATTATATATATAGTATATAGCACATATCAATAATAAAAGAATTACATCATTTCGGAGTGTTTTTGCAAAACCCTTCTCATTGAAAAAAAATTAGACCAATAGAAGAGCTCGATTTTGCCACGTAAGCGAAATCGGGCAATATGATTGGTCAATAGAAAGTCAAAATTAAATTGATTTTGTTTAAACTTAATAAATTTGGTGGAGAAATTTGGTTAAGAAAAAAATGCATAAAAATATAGGTGTCGAATTTATGAAGAAAAAAACTTAAAAAAAGAGGAAGTAATTAATAAAACTTTAGTAGTTGAATTTTAAATAAATTATATAGAGCTAAGTGTAAAATTACAAGTTTCCATGCTTTTTTAATAACTTTAGAAAAAATACAAATAACCCCTTACACTTTATACCCCTTATACTTTATAATATTAACTTTGTTTAAAATTACATGAGTATTAGTATTGGTTTTTAGACTTTCATCCATTAAAATTACAAAATTTGGTAAATATGTGAATTAGTTTTAATATTGTTAGTTTTAGACTATCATCCATTAAAATATTTTTTTAAAATAAGGACTCATGTTATTCTATTTAAAAGTTTAATTTATGCGTACACGGGTTTGAATATTAAATACGTTTAAATTATTAGTAACGGGAATATAAATATCAAATGGTAAGCGCGAGTTAATGTGATATGAAAATAAATATATGCGATTCTACTTATAACAACGACTCATGAAATTGTTATTTAAAATTTATATATGAATATCCATAAAAACATATTAAAAACTTTACGGAGCATATTTTAACTTCATTAACGCTCATTATGTGCTACTAAACTCGCACATTTTGTACACCATGATATCAATAATTAAACAATAACATCAATATCAACCTCAACATTTCTGTCAGTTAAAAAAGTTATACAAAGCTAATTTACTCATTTTGACAAGTGATATGCTATGTTAGGTTGCACCTTCTATTTTTTATTACTTTAGCAGAAAGTGTATTGTGCGCGTTGTTAAGTCCGAAAGAAATGAAGAAAAAAAGTGTACGTTTTGTGCCAATAGTTTGAGTATTAGCTGATTGATGTTTCTTTCAGGATGTTTTATATACCAGTTGGTCCTTATGCGTTGTTTATTCGAACTTGACACACTAAGAGACTGGGAATACAAGTTCATCATCAAGTATGCTAAAGTAGGAACCATAAAAACCCCCGAAACTACACCTGATGCATCAACTACGGATTTACTTTGAAGGTTACTTAGAATATATATTTGATATAATAATTTGCTTATGTGGTATATGTGTTTATTGAATTTTAAAATCATGTTGTCTCTTGAATTTTCATATACTTAAAAGTCTAACTCACATAATCCCAAGTTAACATTATATAAATGCGTTTGTCTCAGGCACTGTTATGTGTTGCATTAACCTTATTCCAAAGTTGCAACAAAAAACAAATGTCACAAGTATTTGATGAGTTAATTGCTTTTAAATTTGTTGTAATATAGAATAATGATGATCTAGAAAGAGATGTAACTAATATGTCTCATTCACTTGAAAATCTGCTGCGAAAAGAATGAGCCGGTTTACTAAAGTAGGACTTGCTTAAGTTATTGGAGTTTGGGACTGTTATTTTCTACTAATTATAGTAAGTTTTTAAAGGGTTTTGGGACCGTCTTAATAGTTAGATTCGTGGTGATTAGGATTGTTTTAATGGCTGTCTTAATAGTTATTAAAGGGTTTTTATGACTGTTTTAATTGCAGAATTCAAAGTGTTTGGGACTGTTTTTTAATAGATGAATTGATGAGTGCATGAAACTGCCATGATAGTTGAATTCAAGGATGTTTGAGACTATTTCAATTGCTATTTTAAAGGTGTTTGGAACTTTAATAATAGCCGAATATAAGGGTGTTGTGACCGTTTTTAATAGGCATTGTTATTGCAAAATAAATTTTACTTATACTAAATTAATAGATGTAAAGTTCAAAACATTTTAAGACAATATATTCAATATTAAATACACGATAAAATTTTTATGCCAAACCCCCGTGCGTGCACGGGTATTATAACTAGTAAATAATAATAAGTTCTCCTATTAATTCAATTTGATTTCAAATATATCTTTTGCAATTAAGCTCTAAAATAACCGCTTCCATTACTATATTAAAGACGAATACGACCTCCAAAACCGATTTTAGCACGTCTTGCGGGAATCTGACATGACTCGGGCATTAGGGATATGGTTATTTGTGCTTATTTGAGTTTCAAATGGAGTTTTACCAGGTATATCTAAACATCCAAAAAGAAAGACTACTGTGCGGGAAACACACTCCAAACCAGCTAGAGAAACATGTCTTGACCCTTTGGGCACAACCGGCCGCCTGACACGAACGTTAGAGTAAACTACTACTTAGTGACGATAAAAGTGGCCTTTTGCACAAAAATACTTTACAAAACCAGAAGCCTTCTTTAGTTTTCAAAAAGGGCCAACTGAAACAAATCTGTGGTGCAGAAAAATGTTTTCACCTCTTTTATCATATTTTTCACGGATCTGTATACATGGGCGGAGCTATGAAGGGGCAAAGAAGGGTGGTGCCCCCCTAAACTTTGGACCACTATTGTACAATTACTTGTTTTTCATGTGTAAAAATTAATTTGTCTTAAAAATTTAGCCCTCCCATAAAAAACTTTGAACTCTTTTGGCCCTCCCACAAAACAGCTAGGATTGTCTCAAGTAGAAAATTCAACTTGACAGGATCTCCCTCCCCCACAAAAACCTTTCAAGCTCCGTCATTGTCTGTATATCACTTTTAAAACATGATCAAGAAGATACGGGGAAGCATGCATATGCTTCTGCCCAAATGCATGTTGTGACTTATGTGTAAGAAAAATTATTGCATATGGTCATATTTATAATTGCCATACGTTATTTGTAAAAATATTTTGCTTTGATTAAAAACTACTTGATTTTAAGTTGTTTAACGTTTATAAGAACAATCTACCTCAAAAAATCTTAAGACTATGGCCCCCAAAAAAAATAATAAAAAAAAATAAATAAATAAATAAATCTTAATACTGAGCTTAAAAACTAAAAACCATGAAACAAGTAAATGCATTTGCTTCAAGGTCCTCGAGTACAAAGGAAAGTTCACTCTTTTAAAGCCTCATTTATCCGATTAATTCTCTTGATGCCTCTTGCCATGTTGAGACGACCTTGTATTCTCCTTTGCTTTCTTTCTTTTTCAAGTTCTTGGTGTTTTAATCTACGTATGAGATCATCGTCAAAAGCTTTCCTAGTTCCTTCATCTTTGAGGATTTCATAAGATGCTTGCAGCTGTTGAAATTCGGCTACAGCATTAGGGTCGTCACCTCTCTTGTCCGGATGTAATTCCAACGCCTTTATTCGGTATGCTTGCTTTATCTCATCCATTGAAACCTTGGTTCCTTTTTTTCCAGAAGGCAACCCGAGAATAATGTAATGATCTGTGAAGACGCCCATATCAGAAACCTGCTCAAACAAGAAAGAAAAAAGTGACGTAATTTCAACCTCAAACATAAACTAAAATTAGTATTAATTCTATTTAGTCATCAGTGTTACTTACTAATCATGAATTATTAGTTCTATGACAATAAATAAAATTACTAATGGATATTAAAAGATATCAAGGAACCTTAATGACGACTATAATGTTGTGTTGGTCGTCTTCCAAGAACCCTAATGTTTGAAGGAGCTGAGGAGAGTAATATATGTGTTATCTATATGTATTTATAGATAATTACCTTTCTTTAAATGGATACTAAATATAATGTAGACTTTTAGTAAAAAAAGATTTAAATACTTAAAAATACCTTTTTCTAATCGATAGGTAAACTCTTGTTATACCTTTTTCTATTAAGATATGACATAAGGTTGTGATGTCTTCTTGAGTCTACCAATCCATTTCCACAAGTACCAGTATTGGTTGTGTTCACAAACCAGTCACCACCAATAAGGCAATAAGGTCTAAAGCGATTTAGATACATCTCTTATTCGAATGTGTGTAGATGGTGAACTCGGATAATGTCAACAGACGCTCCAACCAGTATGAGGTAGATACCATTGGCATAATAACATAACTAAAACCAAATCAAATTAATAGGCTTTGGTTTGCATTTGGGAGTACATTGTCTAAAGCTGCTTCCGAATTGCATTTAAGCACAAAGCAAATGTTTATCTAGCTAAACATTTGAAGTATTATTGTATTTTTGGATACCTTTGCTTTCAATTTATCTTCTTTGTATTTTCTTAAAAAAAACTCAACTTGGGTCAAATTGAAGGTCTAGAGTGTTGGACATGTCATTACAGGCTTTTAAAGGAGTTCAAAATGGAGCAGGTTGAATCAGGCCAACCCATAACCTTGTTTCATCCATTCGACGCATTTGACAAGTTTTGGTTGTATTCTTTAGCTAAACTCATTGGACTAACAGGAAATACATAACACGAATCAACCCATTTATAGGCAACGGGTCAAAATAGCAATTTCTACCAGGGTACAAGGGAAAGAAAATAAAATAGTCAAATCTGAAAACATAATATTGTAAACACCTTGGTATTTACATTTGGATCTAACTTGGTGCCATAAAAAACATAATAATACACCTAGAACAATGTGTAGTTAAAATTTGAAGTAGACGATCAACATTATTATTATTGAGAACAAGCTTATGAATACTCATCCTGTTGATGATTTTGATGTCTGCGCTGAGATCTTCTATGTTTCCGGCTATGCTTTCTAGGTAATGTGGCTGGGACAGGGCGTCGAATTTCCTCTACCTTTGTTGGAAGTCCAAACACGCAATCAAAAGGGTTTTCCATTGCAACAAACGCATTATTTATCTGTATTGTGATCAGTTTAGGAAATAAGAATATTTTGAACTCAAAAGTATTTGAACTCGTATTAATTTCATAAATAAAGATAGAAATCATTAACAATCAAATGCTTTCAAAGATTTTATATATGGCAATTTTAACTGATTTACTTGCACATTTTAGTTGTGTCAAACGGGTCAAATGGGTTAAAATCAGAAGCTTCATCATGTGGAACGGGTCAAAAGGGTTGAAAGTCACCCAAAGTCTATTTTTCATGAATACAACATCCTAAATCAGTTTTGTTCAGACATAAATAACTGTGTAATATGCTGTTTTGCAGTCATAATTAACAGACCAAATGTTTATAGAAACTTGCTGATCAATGGGTCAAACATGACCCGAACCGACCAAACCCAACCCGACCAAAAAACCGAATAAGGGCAAAACGTGAACCGAGAACCGAACTGAGTAAAAGCTATCGAAACCGAAACCAAACCGAATAAGGCCAGGTCGGTTCGGTTCGGTTAGCTATTTCGAACCGAATAAGTGTGTTTTGACCCGAACCGGACCGAGTAAAACCGAAATAATTATACAAAACCGAAAACCGAACCAAGTAAGTTCGGTCCGGGTTCGGCTGGTTTGTCGGTTCGGGTCGGTTTCCGGGTGATTTTGCTCAGTCCTAATAGAAAGATTAGGAAAATGGACAAAAGTCTTTGCAAACACGTAAGTACGTAACACAGACCTCGATATGAACAAAAGGGAAATCAAACATACGAGAGGCAGACAAAGATACTTACAGGTACTGGTTTGCGTTCTGGACCAGTTTTGGCATCATGGTCATAGGATTCATGGTTTTCTGTTCGTTGTTGGGGATGGGCTGCACTTTCAACAAAGTTATTCCGAAAACGCCACCTTGACTTTGGTATGTCTGATGTTGTATCATCAAAAACATTTTCACAGTAGAAACGTTTAGATATAAGCTTTGTTGTCAATGGATAATTCGGGTACCTTTTCAACATTCTGCAAGGCAAACATTATTTAGTATTAATCATAGCAGATAATACATCAATATAACATTAAAAGTAAAAAGTACAAATGTCCATAATATTGATAGACGGGGAAATAACACCAATATGTTATTGTATGTAATGAACTGTTTTTTCAACTTGTGAAGACAAACTTTTTCCGTTACTTATGTATGTAACTATGCAAGTGGCCTCTTTAGCAAGCAAAATGATGAGGTGCAGCAAAATGGTGAGGTGGCACGCACCTCACCATTTTACCCTGCGATAAGAGGTCACTTGCATACCTTGGTACCAGAATAAAAGTTTGTTGCATCAAAAGGTAAAAAGGTACCATGCTAATTTAGTATTTTTAACTTCTTGATATGTTGCAATGATTTGGTTTCACAGCTGCCCATTATATCAGAACCTGTTGTAAATTGGGGGTATCTTGGCTATTTAAGGAAATGTTTCTGACAACTAAAGGATTAAAACCATAAAACGACTCATATTTATGCAATGAACTACTTTTTAACTTGTGATCTAACAAACATTTTTTGGTTACCTATGCAAGTGACCTTCTGAAAGCAAGTAATATGGTGATGTGGCTTGACACCTCATCATCTTACCCTGCGATAAAAGGTCACTTGCATAAGTTGGTACCGGAATGAAAGTTTGTTGCGTCAAAAGGTAAAAAGGTCTAACTACTTAATATGTTGCACTTATTTGGTTTCACAGCTGGGCATTATCTCAAAACCCTCAAGAAAATCGGCAGTCTTTTCGCTTCCATAAGAATTATATAATTATATTATATCTGACAAAGAAAAAACTAAGCGACTCACATATTTGCCAACTCTTTTTGCATCCGACTTCCATCCATGCAAAGAATTTGTTCAATGCACGAATTAACTGAACTCCTAAATCTCCATGTTGCAGCTATGGTGGCAGCTCCTGGAAATTCGTAAAAAGATTCATATCATGAGATGACAGTAACAAGATATTGAGTTCGTGTTACTAATATCAACAAATGGTTAAGACTTGAAAGCATATGCATACATACTACATACATGTATCACTATATATGCATACATATATTTGAATTGCAATAGTTTGCCCCAATGGTTTATTTAAGAACTGAGCTTAAAGTTTCGAATTAAAAAGGAAGTCAAATGCACATACAAAGATAGTTCACGAGATGGAAGATAGAGTCAATTACCTCCAGCAAGGTTGATCCGAAGCATCCTACTAAGACTTCCCGTAGCTGTGAAAGGAAAAAAAATAAGAGCATTACAAATTTTGGTGACTATAAGCATGTAACTGAGCTAGTTGTATATCGATATAAAAGGCTGCAAATAATAAAGTTGGCAATAAAACAGGGGAGTAGTGACGTTATTTCAGAAAACTAGCGAAGTTTGATGTTTAGAAATTAGACCAAACTGATATCCACGTCAAACTACTTGGTTCAGTCATCATATAGGAACTGTTAACACTGAAATGACTTTTAAAAAAATGATTCAAAAGAGCGCCAGCTCATAAGCAAGAAGCTGGACCAAAAGGCTAAGATTATTTTTGCTTCTAGAGATTAAATTAGGCCCGTCATAACATTTTCAACATCCTCACAGCATACAAATGTAAGCAGAATTACCAGACCATGCGATTGCACCGCCAGCACACGCGCCAACGGTGAGCTGTCGAAGTGTACTTTCCTTCCAATTCATGAGAAAATTTGCTTCTTGAGTTGACAGCTTTCCCTGCAACCATTTATTTCAACCAGCGGTTATCAACTATACTATCGAGTATTTATACATTCAATGATTCAATATAAAAAAGATAAACATATAAGGATATACTCCCAATATCCCTTATGTGCACATAAATCGAGGACTAGGTCATGTTAATCAACTGCTTCTCATGTTTTACCTCGTTTTATATGTTCATAAGGAAATAACCTTTAGAGAAAGATAAAGATACTATATGATGCAAAAGCTAATCTACCAAAAGCCGGGAGGAAAGGACTTGAGGTAAAACAATCATGTTCCCCAATGTGGAGCATAAGCTCGGCAGTCGGCATTGGCTATACACAGTGTTGCCCATTTATCAACGTTTTTTATTGGGTAACCATGGTTTCTGACCTTTTGGCGGACTAATCCAAGGGATTTAAACAAACTAAAACCGGGTAAAGCCCGCCCTTTTCAAAAGCCCTTTTGCCACTAGGCCGCCCCCGAATAGCTAAATTTGGAGAAAGTTAGGGTGCGTTTAGTTGTGGAAAAATTTCGTTAATTTTCTATTTCAATTTCTTTATAAACAGGGAAGAGTTTTTATCCCTAGAAATGTGTTATAAAATTAGAGAATGCGTTTAGATGATATTTTTCAAAAAACTGAAAAATGCAAGGGGATGTAAAAGAATAGAAGGAAAAATATAGGAAAGAATAAAGAGCTCTTTTCTAAATTCTTGTTATAATTTGGAAAATGAGATTTTCATTCTTTTAGAAAAATTTCTCAAAAATATGCGACTAAACGGGTTTTCTGTTTCCAATGAAAAATTTCTTAGGAAAATGGATGATTTTTCACCAACTAAACACACCCTTAACATTTTTAGGCAAATGTTGTTGATTTGATTATATGCTATAATAACATCCAGCTAAACATAGTGCCATAATGATTACTAATAAATAATCTAAACTAAACTGTCATAACTAAGTACAAATAGTGGTAAAAAAAAAAGGAAATTAATAAAAAGTAAGGACCTGTTTGGATCGAAGGACATTTTCGAGGTCAATCAAAGATTCCGCCATTACTCTCTCTCTCTCTCTCTCAAAGTGATGAGATTCCGTTTATTTTGGGGGAAAACAAGGTTCGGATTTAATCGGGTCGGGTATTGATGTCGATATGAGTCACACACTAATCAACTGGGAGTGTTTGGGACCCTTTTTAATGAGAACACAATTAGTTGATCCGACGATATATAGTACTGTATTAAAAAAAAGTATTAACCAAAACTTTTGTCAAGTGGACTTTATAAGGGGTGCCATGTCAAATGTTTGATAAAATGTTGCAACCAAAACTTTACGGGTGCGTTTAGTTTGAGAAAAAAATCTCTTATTTTCTATCTTTAGTTTTGTAAAAATTTAGAAAGGAAATTTATCTCCACAAAACACTAGAAAATATAAAAAACGCGATAGTTGATGTTTCCATTTTCTATTTTGAAAAAAGGAGGGAGGGTTGTGGGTTACAAAGGAAAACAAGGAAAATAACTAAGGGCGCGTTTAGTAAGGAGGTTTTCCAGAAAAATTTTCCAAGAAAATCTAAGAAAATGAAAAACGCGTTCAAATTGAGTTTTTTCCAAAAGTTTTCTTGGAAAAATGGAGAAGCTGTTTTTCAAGTTTATAACTAAGTTTTGGAAAACTCCCTTTATTATGAGTTCTCCATAGGTTTTCCATTTTAGAAAACTCCATCTAAACACGTTTTCAAGTGTTCTCTAGAGAAAGAATAGCTCCCCCATTCTCCAGAAAACTGAAAAATGAAAACTAAGAAAATTTTTCCATTACTAAACGCGCCCTAAAATTTGTTTTGTAATTTTTCTTGTTAAGTTGGGAACTAGGGGATTTTGTGTTTTGCAAAACATTTTGCTGAAAAACGCTTATTTGAACGCGATCTCTGTTTTCTTTGTTTTCCACAAAACATTTTGTGGAAAACAAAGCTACTTATTTCTATTTTTCCAAAAAGTATTAAATGGAACTTTATTGATAACATTTATGTTTCTTTGACGTTTAATGCATGGTTGCTTAAACTATTGAAATTGTCATCCAAAAAGTTTACTGTCTAGACTCTAGAATGAGAAAGAGCTACTTCTTTAAGAAAGAGCTACTTTGACTCAAGGTTGCAAAACTTTACATACTAAATCTTTTGCAAAAGAAAGAGCTACTTCTTTAAGATATTAAGTTGCCTCTTATCCAACCTTCTACATCACACCAAGAAAAAAAAAATCACTTTATTGTTTGCTCACTCAAGGTTTGCAAATTGCAACTAACACAATTCATAATTTCCGCAACCACACGTACTTAGTATCTCCATGATTGTAGATATAACTCACTTTATTGTTTGCTCACTCACCTATATGGGACAAAACCAAAATGCATTACTATCTTAGTATCTTCAAGCTTTTATTATAACACTATTAGCTTCATACATACAAGCTAGCTAAAGGTTGTATTTCTGAACTTACTAAAAAGAACTCCATTTTTACGTTTTCTAAAATTTGGATCGCTTCATATATATAAGCTAGCTAAAGGTTGTTTTTTTGAAGTTACTAAAAAGAACTCCACTTTTACGTTTTCTAAAAAATGGATCGGGAAAACTATGATTGTCGACTCTATGAAAGAATTGCAACTAAGGCTTTTTTTTTTTTTTTTTTTTTTTTNTTTTCCCGTTCAGATGCGGTCAGATTCAGACATTTACGCATCAGATTCAGATGTGCGGTTCAGATTCAGACCCTCTTAACAAAGAAACACCACCTAACACAATTCATAGTTGCACAACCACGCATACTTGGTATCTCCTTAATTATAGATATAAATCACTTTGTTGTTTGTTCACTCACCTATGTGGGACAAAGTCACAAAACCAAAATGCATTACTATCTTAGTATCTTCAAGCTTTTTTTTTTTTTTTTTTTTTTTTGAAAGCTATTAGCTTCACAATGAATACATATAAGCTAGTTAAGGGTTGTATTTTTTAAGTTACTAAAAAGAACTCCGCTTATGATCATCACCGACTATATTTGTACACGAGTCATCGCTACATCATGTATAAATGATCAAACACTGTGCATCGTTTTGGTTGACATCTACATACATTCTTTTCTTTTCTTATACTTTTATGTTTTACTAACTCGTGTAAAAATCAAGCTATTGAAATATTTTATCTTAATCTATGTCCTTACAAAAGTTGAATATTACATCAATATCCTTCTCAATTTTGTAATTACGTTATTATCCTTCATAAACTTTTATAATTACATTAATATCCTTCCCAACTTTTTTAGTTACATCAATATCATTCTCACACTTTTAAAATTACATCAATATCCTTCCCAAACATTTAAATTGTCATATATATAAACAAAAATCAACATGGTCTCTCTTCAATCGAGGTCAAAAATGCATACGAACAAATAAATATATATGACCAATATTTCTTTCATATTTATATCCAAACTTTTGTAATTGCATCATCACGTTCTTTTGTCGTTCGAGACCAAAAAGTATGTGTGAATAATATGATCATTATCAATATAAAAGATAAATAAAAGTTTCATAATCTAAATCAATATAATTATGATTTAATTGATTTTTGAACATATATATTCTTCTAAAAGTGTGAAAAGGATATTTATGTAATTACAAAAGTTTAGGAAGGGCGTTGATGTAATTACAAAATTAAGAAGGATATTTATGTAATATCAATTTTCAAGAAGGATATACATGTAAATCTCCCTATTTTGAAAACAATGTTAATGGTAAACTTCTAAAAAGTAAATATCTAATTTTCTTTGAGTAAAAGGTGGATATAAATGACACTTTTTCTTAATACAGTAGATGTTAAAGTATGAGAACTAAAACTCTCTTAAAACAACTTACTAAACACTTCATACTTAAAAGGTTTCTATAAAACTTTGTTTATAAAAACGAAACCGAATTAAGACTTTTAATGAGTAGAACTTAACTCCCGTTATAATTTTTCTAATTTTAATTAAACACCATACATATTTCACAAGTTTTATGGCCTGTTGATATGATTTTATAACATGTATAAAAAGAACTTTGTATTATATATAACATTACTTATGTTTCTGTTTACATATTTTTCTCATGTCTTCTGCATTTCCACGTCATTTGTTTCCTTTTGTTTTTCTTCTTGTGGTAGAGTCTCTATAATTCCAATCTGGCTTATTGGTTCAACCTCTTGGCTCTTTCCCCACAAAACACAATAGAGTCCTCCCACAATCAGCAATGAACCTAAAATTCTGATATGAAATGAACCCAAAAATCATGAGAAACAAATTAAAATACCCATAATATGACTACAAGTGGGCTATAAGATGCATATATATAGTAATTCAAAAAGCTACAGCAACTTAGTCCACAGTATATATAGGCCTGTCTAAATTATGAAACCTCATCAATTTACCAGGGTGAAAAGTCCCTTTTACCAAAAAAAAAAAAAAAAAAAAAAACTATGAAACCTCATGGGCCTAAAATACNTTTTTTTTTTTTTTGAAAGCTATTAGCTTCACAATGAATACATATAAGCTAGTTAAGGGTTGTATTTTTTAAGTTACTAAAAAGAACTCCGCTTATGATCATCACTGACTATATTTGTACACGAGTCATCGCTACATCATGTATAAATGATCAAGACACCGTGCATCGTTTTGGTTGACATCTACATACATTATTTTCTTTTCTTATACTTGTACGTTTTACAAACTCGTGTAAAAGTCAAGCTATTGAAATATTTTTATCTTAATCATATTTTGAAAACACTGTTAATGGTAAACTTCTAAAAAGTAAATATCTAATTTTCTTTGAGTAAAAGGTGGATATAAATGACACTTTTTCTTAATACAATAGATGTTAAAGTATGAGAACTAAAACACTCTTAAAACAACTTACTAAACACTTCATACTTAAAAGGTTTCTATAAAACTTTATTTATAAAAACGAAACCGAATTAAGATTTTTAATGAGTAGAACTTAACTCCCGTTATACTATCTCTAATTGTAATTAAACAACATACATATTTCACAAGTTTTATGGCCTGTTGATATGATTTTATAACATGTATAAAAAGAACTTTGTATTATATATAACATTACTTATGTTTCTGTTTACATATTTTTCTCATGTCTTCTGCATTTCCACGTCATTTGTTTCCTTTTGTTTTTCTTCTTGTGGTAGAGTCTCTATAATTCCAATCTGGCTTATTGGTTCAACCTCTTGGCTCTTTCCCCACAAAACACAATAGAGTCCTCCCACAATCAGCAATGAACCTAAAATTCTGATATGAAATGAACCCAAAAATCATGAGAAACAAATTAAAATACCCATAATATGACTACAAGTGGGCTATAAGATGCATATATATAACCTCATGGGCCTAAAATATAATTCACTTTTTTTTGTAGTTGATCATATTGCAAATAATCAAATATGCCAGTTTTGCATCAATTTTAGTTACAGGATTGTTTTTTCCAAGTGTTAGAAAGATTTAGCTATATTGCTTACGTTCCAAGGTATAGTTTCTCCTCAAGAAGACCCCAACTGAGCACTGCCACGATAATCAACAATAACGGGTTGAAGACTGAGGCAAATAGCGGCCCTTTTCTTTTGATACACCATGATATCATGAAAATTGCTAACATCGAGCATATAACCCCCTGAAAGTTATTAAAGCAGTCAAATTAAGGGTCACTTGCAATGCTATGTGGTATTTTCAACTATATACTCGTAAACTTGTTCATATATACCGCATAAATACTTGAAATTGCCCTGATAGGAGGAGACAATGACCACGCTTGTAATTCATGCTCCATAACAAAAGCAAGTAGACAACATTGGATTGTGGCCATTAAGAGCATCAAAGCTGAACTCGAATATGGAGCTGGATAGATATTGCACATTTTTGCCTGAAATCGTTCAGCAAACCAACCATAAGAAATTTAGTCACTACGGAGTCATATGGCATTACTAATAAATTTACGGACGAAATTTAGGTTTGCAAATTTCATTTAGCTTTTAAGTCTTTATCTGTGCAAAGAGGAGATGATGGTAATGGTTTTACTTACTTGAAGGACAAACCAAATAGCCCAACTAAATGTGCTGAAGATGATAAGGCATGGCCCTATTAGATTTCCATGGTTAGTGTCATTCGATTTATGCTTTTCGCTTGCAATGCTCAAGTGAACATGTGATTCACCGATAGGTACGATAGGTCCATGGTACAACGACAATAACATGGCACCACCGACACAAACTAATGTCCCCATCACCTTGGCTTTTCCGGCCATTGTCCTTAATCTTGCGTTTTCTTGCCTACCAAAATGACAAAGATAGTTATGATTAGCAACTAATGCTTTAATAGTAATACAAATTAGGATCTTGCAACAACTAACTGTGTAAGGTACATATTTAGGGGAAATAGTGGTGATAAAAAAAAATGTGTGGCAATAGGTATTATACCTAGCAAGTACTGCAAGGATGAAGGTTATCGCTGGAAGAAGATTGGAGAGTGCACACGCGATGGTCGGGGTAGAATGCTTTAAACCAAAAAAATACGAATTTTGATTCACCGTCATCCTGTGTAAAAAAAAGGACCATATTCAGCCGATTGTGCGGATATATTAGGATTGGAACACATGAATATCGATACTAAGTAAATGATATTAGATATTCAGAGTTAAAAAAGGTAAACTTACTCACTTATTTTAAATTTGGTCTAAAGTGAGCTAAAGAAAGCTTTTTAATATGCACTTAGTTATGAAGCTTTTAATATTTGTTGGTATTTTTTTCCTTTAAAAGTAACCAAGATTTACAGAAGGTGCAACTTACCCGAAAATGGAGCAAATAAAAATTTGGAGGAAAATATTCACTGTCATCGGAGGTCTTCTTCCTCTGCAAATTAAGACATATAATTCAGCAATTTCGTGAGAGTCGAACATTGTTAAAAACTGTTAGATACAACGATCAAGGTATTAAATAAGAAGAAATTAAGTCACTAAACATGAAACCACATGTGAAGTAGCTAGATATGCATAATATTAGTTGTAACTAATCATCTAAGTTACGTTAATTTGAGTTAACTATAAGTATTCGGACACACGAGATAAGTCCAGTGACAAATCCAGGATTAACTAAATATCTAGTTTACATAAAAGTATAAATTAATTTGATTGTTGTTTGAGTTTCTAAAAAAAAATTCAAGAGCAAATTTCTGTAATCATCAGCAATTTAGTTGTACATCTAACTATGTCAAATTTTGTTGGCTATTCGTAAAATTGTTCCACAATACTCAATACCTAATTCGAGTTTGATGTCTCTAGACAATACTAACCAAGAAACAAACTCTAACAAAACGTTGAGTTGTAGAAGAAGTAAAAGAGATTGCAAAACATAACGTATTATTTACCTCTCAAAGAAGTAAGCGAAAGGAACAGCAATCATGGATGCAGAGAGTTGACGATAGGCAACATGCACGAAAGGATTCATCCCTGAATCAAATGCAAGTTTTGACAGTATATTCATACCGGCGAACCCCACTTGTACCAATACCATTATTAGCAATGCTAATGCATCTTGTCCCATTTTCGACTTCTCTCTTCCTCTCTTTGCTAATTTCCGAGAGAGAAGAGAGAAGATATTTCGACACACGTAGATATAAACCTACATTTCATATGCTCAAATATATACATGATAGAAAAGGTGATAGGAGATTGCTTGTGACAAAGAAGCTGCCAAAAACCATGCCAAAGATGGGGCATAAGAAAAGGTGACAACTTTGAGTTTCATGACTCATTTGGCTTAACTTGTAAATTGTAATCTATTTATGCACCTTTTCTTATAAAAAAAAAAAAAAAAAAATTTATGGCATAATTGTTTTGTTTAAATGAATATTTAACTTGATTATATAAGGGCTAAGTTTCTTCTGATTGTGTCAGTAGTTTGATTCATATGAAAATAATAGTTAACCCAAATAAACTCATTTATGAGTCAAACCTTAGTTAAGAGACGCAAATAAATATGTAAAATGGTCATTATTAATTCTTTTCCCAGAATCTTAATATATCGTACTAGTATATACTCATCCGTCACAAAATATAAGTACATTTTAATTTTTTCAAAGTCTTTTTATTCCATGACATTATTAGGTTAAGTGCGTAAAATCACATACGTGATGGTAACATCAATAATTAAATTTTAGTACTAATTGCGTGGATCCACTTCGTTATCCACCTGAAAAAGGCGTAGGTCATGATATGAATATTCTACAGCTCTTAAGTTAGTTCTTTCATATAAATTTTTCTAAACAAATTTTTACTAAATAAAATAATTAAAAAAAAAGTATATATAATTAGACTATTAGAATTATAATCAAATGAGAAATAACATTAAAATAAAAAATGTAGAATAAATTATAACCGTACATTTTATGAAACGATTATAAAACAATACCTTAAAAAAGTATATTATAAAAAATGAATAAAAATAGAGCAAAGAAATCATGAGTAAAACACCTAAAAATGGCAACATTTCGCGAAAGTATTTCCTTGCATGGATTTACTAGTTTTAATAGCAAATGCGTAAACCAAAACAATCGCCAAAAGCTTATTTGTTAAACAACAATTCCATTCAATAATAAAACGTGTTGATAACCTTCAACAAATGGAATAAGACATTTAAAGTTGCATCCAATCTAGTCATGTAGCATCAACTCCACGATCCGTGCAATAATTTGTCAAAAGCGATCTTATTGTAAGAATAGCGTCAAGTACGCATGTTACAAAAAATGATTCGACATGCAAGTCAACGAACTGTATGCAACCATGTGGGCGAACTCACTATGACTTGCATTCAAGATTGCACAAAATAGTTCATCCATCGATAGTATAGAGTACACACATTATCACGAACCATGCTTATTGAACATCTCTCTTAGATAAATCAGTTAACATGTTATAACACGTCTAAACATGTTCAACAATTATACATTTTGGACCAATTTTTGAAAGAGACTTGCAGTAAAGATATCGATAAGAATTGGGTTATTTTGCATGCACTGGACCAATTTTTGAAGCTTCTGTAATGGACTTTTGGTCCTTGTAAGGATGTCACGGATCTAGCTGGTCCGTTGGAAGTCGCCAGATAATCAAATTTTCACCATGTTGGACACTTTAAAG
Organism: Artemisia annua; assembly: GCA_014162995.1. NCBI lineage: Eukaryota > Viridiplantae > Streptophyta > Magnoliopsida > Asterales > Asteraceae > Artemisia > Artemisia annua. Next base: position 13,527 of record LBNU01034385.1, on the reverse strand, counting down.
GTGTACTTTGTCCTCCTAAATTATAACAAGAAGTGCACGGTTAACATTTTTGAGCCAATATCGTTGCGTTGCGTCACTTAGATCCGTGGGCATCCACACAAGATCTTACAAAAACCAAAAGTATAGATTACAAAAGACATAAAAGCTGGTTCAAAACATGAAAAATTACCCCATTTTGTCATTGTCCGTATTTCTCTAAACTTTCACGTGAGTTGAACCCGGGTCAATCGCTACCTGGGCTTATGACTGGATGGTCTAATTTACTTATTTTGGTTTATTGTTGAGTGGGCTTATAGTTTATTGGGCTCATCTTCCCAGTATTGCAGTATTCAGATGTAAGAATTAAGAAACACTTGGCGTGCTTGGTTCGCAGAGGGAAATAGCAATGGGAAAGGAAAAAAAAATATAAAAGGAATATAAAGGTAACCAAATTCATTACCTCCAAGTTAGTGGGTAATGACCGATTACCCAAAAATGAGTAATGGGTGATTGCAATATATAGTACCAAGCATCATTATTCATTACATTACCCATTCCTTATGGCCCATAACCCTTAACCAAGCAACCCTTATTTTCAAGTTAATTTACATAAATCGGATAAACCGTCCCTGTGGTTGACACACAGATGCATCTTTCGTCTCTAACTCTTAAAAGTTGCATTGGTCGACCTTATGGTTGTCCATTTTGCGTTGGCTGGTCCTTTGACCAAACAGGAGGTTTTTTGTTAGTTAAGTCCATATGAACAAAGCGGGTGTTAGTCCTTCGTTAGTCTTAAAAAATCCATAAGGACCAAACGGGCGTTAGTAACTAACGAGGAACGATTTAAGTAATTAACTCTTAATTAATTTATTTATTTTTATTTAAGTATTTATTATTACTTTTTTTATGAAAGGCTTTTCTATATATTTTTATTTTTTAAATTGTTTTTCTTTTGCTTGTTTTTGGATTTCGGTTTCTTTTTATTTATTTACTTATTATTGTTTGTTTTCCTGATTCGGGTTTTATTTATTTTATTTTTATTTATTTATTTTCCTTTTTTTTATTTAATTGCTTTTCGGATTCGGTTTCTTTTCTTTATGCTTACTTATTTTTCGATTCCGGTTTTATTTTATTTTTATTTTTATTTTTATTTATTTATTTTCAATTTCCTTTTATTTATTTGCTCTTAGTTTTCTTTTTATATATTTGTTTTCCGGTTTTAGATATTTTTACTTATTTGTTTTTCGATTTCGGTTTATTTTTATTTTTATTTTTACTTTCACTTTCTTATTCTTTTTATTTATTTGTTTTACGATTTCGTTTTCGGTTTCTTTTTATTTATTTATTTTTATTTTGTTACAATAAAAGAAAGCGTTAATAAAAAAAATAATAAAAACAAACCGAAATCGAAACCAAAAAACAAATAATTAAAAAAAAAAAACAAAAAAAAAAAAACAAAAAAAAAAAAAAAAAAAAAAAAAAAAAAAAAAAAAAAAAANTTGACCAAACAGGAGGTTTTTTGTTAGTTAAGTCCATATGAACAAAGCGGGTGTTAGTCCTTCGTTAGTCTTAAAAAATCCATAAGGACCAAACGGGCGTTAGTAACTAACGAGGAACGATTTAAGTAATTAACTCTTAATTAATTTATTTATTTTTATTTAAGTATTTATTATTACTTTTTTTATGAAAGGCTTTTCTATATATTTTTATTTTTTAAATTGTTTTTCTTTTGCTTGTTTTTGGATTTCGGTTTCTTTTTATTTATTTACTTATTATTGTTTGTTTTCCTGATTCGGGTTTTATTTATTTTATTTTTATTTATTTATTTTCCTTTTTTTTATTTAATTGCTTTTCGGATTCGGTTTCTTTTCTTTATGCTTACTTATTTTTCGATTCCGGTTTTATTTTATTTTTATTTTTATTTTTATTTATTTATTTTCAATTTCCTTTTATTTATTTGCTCTTAGTTTTCTTTTTATATATTTGTTTTCCGGTTTTAGATATTTTTACTTATTTGTTTTTCGATTTCGGTTTATTTTTATTTTTATTTTTACTTTCACTTTCTTATTCTTTTTATTTATTTGTTTTACGATTTCGTTTTCGGTTTCTTTTTATTTATTTATTTTTATTTTGTTACAATAAAAGAAAGCGTTAATAAAAAAAATAATAAAAACAAACCGAAATCGAAACCAAAAAACAAATAATTAAAAAAAAAAAAACAAAAAAACAAAAACTGAAGAAAGTATCTCAATTCTTGGTGTAGGTCTTTCGTGCTTTGCAAACGATATCATTCACTCAACGTTTTGCAACACTCATTTATAATTATATTATCCAATGGCATCTTGCAAGTCACAAAGACACGTTATTACCCTTCACCATCATGTTCGATCTACAAGTGTTCTTTTCATTCACAGTTTTCCTTAGTTACAATTTCTGAGCACTGTAATACATTATCAAGGTTAAATAGCGTGAGGCGTGGCGTGGTGGCATGGCTTAGCCTCACGTCTTAGGAGCTATGGTGAAGCCATAGCATTTTTTAATGTGTAACTTAAAGCGAAATAAAATATGAAAATATTTATAGATTTGCATATTGTATCCTAGGAAGCACGGACACGCCAAAAAACCTCGGAGAGGCAGTGTCGGACACGTGTCGGACACGGACACGCCTCGGACATGTCACGGACACATGTTCGACCCGCACGTGGCGTGTCCCACGTACTGTTTGGGCCGGACACGGATTTGGACACGGTCAAAATCGGTCAACCATCCTTCTGTTGTGCCTTTAGCAATCTTTGATACCAATCTTTTACAAGATTTTTTTTAGTTTGAACAATAATCATCATCGACCCTTTTGGAAGCATTGCTTCCTTAATAAGAAAGATTAATGCTTGGTTGTACTTGTGTTTGTGTTGATTCGATTGGATAGATGTTTTAGGTGTTCAGTTATGATTGATGAAATCGAAATATGTTAACTGAGTTTGATGATGATGAAGATGAAACGAGCTTTTGACTGGTAGATGAGTTTGGAGAGTTTAGAGAAGTATTCGTAGGCGGATGTTTAGAGATATGTGTTTAGGGTTATGAGAAATGACTAGTAATTAGGGTTATCTCAACTTTAATACCGGGTATTTCATTTGATTGGACCCGGTATTCATCTGTTTAGATGGGCTGGATTGCTATCAAAATCAAGAACGGACTTGTGTGTTTAATAATGATCCGACTATTGGTTTTTGCCTGACATGAGTTGCTGCATATTGATCACCTTTAATATATAAAATAAATATTTAATTCACGTGTCCACGCCGTGACCGTGTCCTATATTTTTTGATTTTGCCGTATCGCCGTGTCCGTGTCCATGTCAGACACCGTGTCCGTGTCCGTGCAACCTAGATCGTATCATATTTCATATATCGAGTTTACAAAAAGTGTTTTACATAAGGAATTAAGTCAAAAATAATTCTTGCATTTAATCTTATTTATTTCTTAAAAAAATATTTTTTAGCTCAGTTGAATTTAAAAAAGGTGTAACATCTTGCACCTTTTCACGCCTCACCTCACGCCACGCCCAGAGCAGATGCCTTGGTCTATTTCGTAACGTGAAGGTCACGCCTATGCACCGCCATGAGGCGCCTTTTAGAACCCTATACATTATACTAGCTAAAAGACCCTCACGGTTTTTTCAAAGAGCAGTGACAAAAGTAGATAATAATAATATATATATTATGCAATAAGACAAAAGAAAGAAACATATGAGTATACACGGTTAAAACATTAAATAGTTTGCAGATGAAACATATGTGTAAATCCCAATTCGTGTCCACATAAAAACAAATAAATAAAAAAACGAAACCAAAAATAAAAATAAAAAGAAAGCGGAAATAAATAAATAAAAAGAAACCGGAACCGCAAAACAAATAGGAAATAAGTAAGAAGAAATCGAAAGACAAATAAATAAAAAGAAACTGAAAATGAATAAATAAAAAGAAAAATAAAAAGATAACAAAACCAATGGTAAGGATCCAATGAGAAGAAATCTTAAAATGAGAAGAATGAGAAATGACTATAATGGCATATTTGAGATGCATCGACTTGTATTAGATGCATCTCTATTCATTTAGATGCACCACAATTAGTTTCGAAAGTGATTTTGAAGTGAAAACGATGCAAAGTAGTACTAGCAACAAATTTGACCCGTAGATAAATACATATGATTCGTCTAACTTGATGAAATGTATCTAATATATGTATATGCATCTAATTTTTAGCTAGAAAATATATTATGATGCATCTACAAGATAGGGATGCATCTAATTCAAATTGATTCATCTCTAATGTGTAGTTATAGTTATTTCTCATCCTTAAGGATTATTCTCATTTGATCCTTACTCACAAAACCAAAACCACAACCAAAAGACAAACAAATAAAAGGATATCGAAAATAAATAAATAAATAAAAAGAAACAAAAATGAAACCGAAAAATAAATAAAAATAAATTAGTAAAAAGAAACATAAACCGAGAAGCCGAAAACCAAAAGAAACCGAAAAAAAGTCAAAAAGCTTTAAAAAAAATAATAATAAATAATAAAATAATTAATTAATTAAAAACATTAAAAAAAAAATTAATAGTTAATTACATAAAAGTTACTAACACTCATTTGGTCCCTGTGTACATAAAAGGACTAACGAATGACTAACGCCCGTTTAGTTCCTATGGGACCAAAACAAACCCCATTTGGTCAAAGGACCAGTTAATGCAAAATGGACAATCACGGTGACAACCAATGTAATTTTTTATAATTAGGGACGAAAAATGCAACTGTGTGTCAATCATTAGGACGATTTATATAATTAACTCATTGTTTACCATTTGTTATTTCCATTATACTTACTTTGTCTTTAACCACTTATGTACATTAGGTTCGTAACAGCGGACTATCTGTTACTTCTTCCGTCTCAAATTAATAGTCTATATTTCCTTTTAGGTTGTTTCAAAAAATTGTTTACTTTTTCTTTTAAGTACTGTAATAAAAAGAGAATTTAGTGAAGGAATATTCTAAATGAGTGGTTGAAAATTGTAGTCGACCCGCTTTTATTAAACTTTGTGATTTTTATCTTCTGACAATAATTTTGAGGCAGGGAGTAAATGTTGCCCGTTTAGTTCCTATGGGACCAAAACAAACCCCATTTGGTCAAAGGACCAGTTAATGCAAAATGGACAATCACGGTGACAACCAATGTAATTTTTTATAATTAGGGACGAAAAATGCAACTGTGTGTCAATCATTAGGACGATTTATATAATTAACTCATTGTTTACCATTTGTTATTTCCATTATACTTACTTTGTCTTTAACCACTTATGTACATTAGGTTCGTAACAGCGGACTATCTGTTACTTCTTCCGTCTCAAATTAATAGTCTATATTTCCTTTTAGGTTGTTTCAAAAAATTGTTTACTTTTTCTTTTAAGTACTGTAATAAAAAGAGAATTTAGTGAAGGAATATTCTAAATGAGTGGTTGAAAATTGTAGTCGACCCGCTTTTATTAAACTTTGTGATTTTTATCTTCTGACAATAATTTTGAGGCAGGGAGTAAATGTTGCCCGTTTAGTTCCTATGGGACCAAAACAAACCCCATTTGGTCAAAGGACCAGTTAATGCAAAATGGACAATCACGGTGACAACCAATGTAATTTTTTATAATTAGGGACGAAAAATGCAACTGTGTGTCAATCATTAGGACGATTTATATAATTAACTCATTGTTTACCATTTGTTATTTCCATTATACTTACTTTGTCTTTAACCACTTATGTACATTAGGTTCGTAACAGCGGACTATCTGTTACTTCTTCCGTCTCAAATTAATAGTCTATATTTCCTTTTAGGTTGTTTCAAAAAATTGTTTACTTTTTCTTTTAAGTACTGTAATAAAAAGAGAATTTAGTGAAGGAATATTCTAAATGAGTGGTTGAAAATTGTAGTCGACCCGCTTTTATTAAACTTTGTGATTTTTATCTTCTGACAATAATTTTGAGGCAGGGAGTAAATGTTGCCCGTTTAGTTCCTATGGGACCAAAACAAACCCCATTTGGTCAAAGGACCAGTTAATGCAAAATGGACAATCACGGTGACAACCAATGTAATTTTTTATAATTAGGGACGAAAAATGCAACTGTGTGTCAATCATTAGGACGATTTATATAATTAACTCATTGTTTACCATTTGTTATTTCCATTATACTTACTTTGTCTTTAACCACTTATGTACATTAGGTTCGTAACAGCGGACTATCTGTTACTTCTTCCGTCTCAAATTAATAGTCTATATTTCCTTTTAGGTTGTTTCAAAAAATTGTTTACTTTTTCTTTTAAGTACTGTAATAAAAAGAGAATTTAGTGAAGGAATATTCTAAATGAGTGGTTGAAAATTGTAGTCGACCCGCTTTTATTAAACTTTGTGATTTTTATCTTCTGACAATAATTTTGAGGCAGGGAGTAAATGTTGCCCGTTTAGTTCCTATGGGACCAAAACAAACCCCATTTGGTCAAAGGACCAGTTAATGCAAAATGGACAATCACGGTGACAACCAATGTAATTTTTTATAATTAGGGACGAAAAATGCAACTGTGTGTCAATCATTAGGACGATTTATATAATTAACTCATTGTTTACCATTTGTTATTTCCATTATACTTACTTTGTCTTTAACCACTTATGTACATTAGGTTCGTAACAGCGGACTATCTGTTACTTCTTCCGTCTCAAATTAATAGTCTATATTTCCTTTTAGGTTGTTTCAAAAAATTGTTTACTTTTTCTTTTAAGTACTGTAATAAAAAGAGAATTTAGTGAAGGAATATTCTAAATGAGTGGTTGAAAATTGTAGTCGACCCGCTTTTATTAAACTTTGTGNTTTTTTTTTTTTTTTTTTTTTTTTTTTTTTTTTTTTTTTTTTTTTTTTTTCTAAAATGTTGAGAGATGACAAAATTGTCCTTATACTTACTGCTAAAATTACTTTGTACTGTACTTAATAAGTTTTAAGTGTTTTGATGAAAGTGTTTTTATCTATGTGAAAGTAACCAAGCACTTAATGAACAATTTTTACTAACAAGTAGTCTAAACTCTTAAGTACTCGTATAAACTAAACTATCATAAACACCTTGTAGAACTAGCAAGGGTGTATTGGTCTTTTGAGTGGTGTGTGGATTTCTTTCATTTAAAGCATTTAAGCACTTGCAACTATATTCAAAACCATTATCATGAAAACTAGAAAATAGTTTTTGGCCAACATGGTCCAAGAATATTATTTTAGTGGCATGCATTTGATATAAACATTTTTTTTGTTTGTATAAATGTTTTGAGGCTGAAATTGATGATCTTGCAGCAAGAGGTATCACCAAGAACTTCAGGGAGGCTCTCACATAGTAGTGGCCCACTTAATGGTTCACTCACTGATAGTCCACCTCTTTCACCTTCTGAACTTGATGATATGAAGGTATGTGTTACTAATCCTTAAACTATAGTTTTATTGTTAAAGAAAAACAGAAAATATAGTGTTATAATGTTTGCATAGTTGAATTTTTTTTTCTTGGACAAATAATCTGACATGTTTTACCTGGTGATATGAGTTCTTGTTTGAATTATGGTAAATGTTTTGGTTTTACAGAACATAACACTCAGTAAGAATCCTTGTTGCAGCTTTCCCTATAATCTAGAAAAATGATATTATAATAGTCACTAGATGCCAAAAAATAAAAAATAAGTAAAGTTTAAGTTTGGTTTTTGGAAATTTTAAAACTAGGAAAGTTATAATTTGGTTTTGATTAAAGTTACTTAAGATATGATTTTGGATGTAGATATGATTGTTTTGGTTGTTTATCTTATTCTAAAGTGGTCTAATGTGATTGTTAATATGTACTTTAGCCCTACCATTAGATTTCCCTTGAAGATTGGTAAGTGGTTTCTACCTTTTGCTTTTATGAAATTTCCACAAAGAAGTGCTTTGTTTCGAGGAAATCCCGTGAAATTACCAACGATACCTTTTTTGCGGTTCCTAAAAATCGAGCTTTATTTCAAGAAATTTCAGTATTTTCTTGCGTTAAAGTTTCACGCAAAAAAGTTATTTATTTTAGTAGTTTTATAGAGTTGGGCCAGTAACTATCCCTGGTGTTCAAGAATCCAATAGTAAATTGACTGAGATCAAAGTTTTTACCATATGTAGGGACCTTATATGGAACTCGGGTATATATGTGCATTATGGTAGTAGATATCATGGTCATAACTCATTAAAACAGTTGTTAATGAGAATCTTATAGTAGATGTATGTCATGATTCATGGATATTATGGTAATTACACTACAGGAAGGTTGATATGGTTTTTTAAAATTATGGCTCATAATGAGCACAGGGACAACATTGATAGAATATGATACTGTAGTGCCCTCCCAAAATGGGTACATTAATGTGGAACCAGAAGGTAGGTATGCTTCTAGTTTATGTCTTAAAGTTGTAGAGTCGAATTAATACCTTATAGTGATAGCACCTAAAATGGTCTGTGACCTTGAATGCTACAAGAACACCAAGGTTTTTGATGTGTTTGATCTCTTTTAGCATAAGAACTTAATGTTGGATGAAAGTATACCAAACGTACCACAAGTTTTTTGAGTAAATAAATAGTGTTAGGTAATTGTCTCTAGGTTTACTAAATGGTCCATTACAGGGGAGTCTGATTGACAGATTACTGATGATCTCAGGCAATTTAGATTAAGAACAGACTGAATAAAACCCGAAAGATTTACAAAACTAGGGGATACTAGAAATCTCAGTACTTGTGATAAATTTGGGCACAACAGTTTTCCCAAACCCGCAAAGGCGTCTGCCAATATGTGCCTGATTGGACCTCTTTATGTGCTGGACCTGCTGGTCGTGAGCCACATAATCATAACTCCACTTTGATCAAAACTTATGACCATTTGAAGTTGACATATTTTTCACGCGTTTCCTGTGTTCATACCCTTCCATACATATGTCAACTAACATATTGGTCTATTTGTTTAGTTTAGTATGTTAGATTATTAGGTAATTTTGGTTAAACCTAAAATGTAACTGATATAATTAGAAGACTATAGTATTTTTATTTTTTTATTTTTATTTATTTATTTATTTTTTATTTTATTTTATTATTATTATTTTTTTTTTAAAATTATATGCACTTAAAATCACTTTTAAAATTACATTGCCTTTCATGGGGTTTACTAATGGTGTTGGGTTTAAGCAGTACGGTCGATTAAAGAACCCTGTAAACACCCAGTATCGAGGTGGGGCTACAAGTACCGCAACAACAACTGGTGGCGGGAAAACAGTGGGAAGATGGTTAAAGGACAGAAAAGAGAAAAAGAAAGAGGAGACAAGAGCACATAATGCACAGTTACACGCAACTGTTTCAGTTGCTGGTGTTGCTGCTGTTGTTGCCGCACTTGCAGCTGCTACTGCTGCCTCATCGGGACAAAGAAAAGATGAGGAGATGATGAAAACTGACTTGGCGGTTGCATCTGCTGCCACCTTGGTGGCAGCTCAGTGTGTGGAAGCTGCGGAGGCTATGGGTGCTGAACGTGACCATTTGGCATCGGTTGTTAGCTCTGCAGTTAATGTTCGATCACCTGGCGATATCATGACTTTAACAGCTGCTGCTGCTACTGGTAAGCTGAGTTGTTTTTGTTATTGCATTTTGGGGTCATTATCTGATTTTTGTGTTTGTCAAATGCAAACAATCATTAATCAGAAAACAATATATAACAAACCATTTCAAAAGGTTATATTCTATTATTCTGCTTTTCCTTGGAGAATCTGTCATGGAATTGTCTCTTAGAATAGTAACTTATTCAAATTACATATACTATAGCTCTTCGTGGTGCGGCGACATTAAAAGCAAGGGCAGTGAAGGACACACGCAATATCCCGGCTGTACCCCGCACGGATAAAGGGACAAATAGCACTGGAACTGGCAGCAGTTCAAATGGTAGTTTTAGTGACGAGTTTGTTCCTGAAGAAAATTTTCTTGGCATATGTAGCCGAGAACTACTTGCAAGAGGTTGTGTGCTCCTTAAACGCACACGTAAAGGTTCGTTTTGATATATCAATCACAACAGATTCGAATCATTGTATTCAGTTTTGCAAATTCTCAGAAAGTTTTTGTTTTATTGCAGGCGATCTTCATTGGAAAATAGTTTCTGTTTATATCAACAAAATGGATCAGGTTAGTTCTTTTAACCTTTATGATGGTACTTATTATATCACTTTGTGTTACGGGATCATAACTTGATTCTTATTAGAGTTGTCAACTTCAACTTATTTCTTCCGTATATGTGATGGTAAGCTTGGATCCAACCGTTTGAACATGTCAAAATCAAGTCAAATATTGGATGCCATGATTACCAAAAAATAGAAGTTGGAACAATTTCTTCCTTAAAATTGACACATGACATCACCATTTAGTTACTATTTTTCTACGCCAACAGCCAACTGAACTTTTTTTTTATCGGGAACATGTTTCCTTTCTATCTTTGTTCTTTTCTAATTTTGTGTTTACATTGTCAAGAAAAATTATTGGACAGCAAATAGTAGTTGGAAATTTTTATGTTTTGAGAAACTAAAATCAGTTTATAAAAGTTCATAAACACAATATTTTTTTGTTGGTAATTATGGTGTTCAACCTTTGGCCGAATAAATATATTCACGGAGACTAAGCCAACCAACACATACTCAAAACTGTAAAACTTGTTATTCATATCGACTTATTTCTAGAAAAACACACTGATTTTAGTGAGTTGGAGCTTTCAAACACACAAAAACATAGTTTCTGTCTTTAAATTTGATTGTTCCACCTTTATTTAAAAGTGAAGGAGCCAAAATTTACAAAATAAGTTAGTGCATGGTTCTATTATTGAACAAAAATCATGACTTTATCTACTTACCAACATTAGTACTTTTTTAATCACTGAAAAAGTTACATATGATCCCTTAAAAACAGTCTGTTCCTATGTATATCAGGTGATCCTGAAGATGAAGAGCAGACATGTTGCTGGGACCATTACAAAAAAGAAGAAGAGTAAGTAAACAACACTCACTCACTGCCAGTGGTTTGGTGGGTCTTTTGGGGATTTGTTAAAGGTTTAAAGGCTTAAAGCACTAAAGACTAAAGTTATATTCTCATTCTATTGACAATAACTTTGTTTCTTTTACAACAGATATTGTGTTGGAAGTTTTGAAAGATATGTCACCTTGGCCAGGTCGCCACCTTGTGGAAGGTGGTCATGATCGGTGTTACTTTGGGCTAAAGACTGTGGACCGTGGAGTTGTCGAGTTTGAATGCAAAAATCAAAGGGAGTATGATATTTGGACTCAAGGTGTGTGTAGGTTGCTTGCGGTTGTTACAGATAGAAACAATGGGATTTAAATCTTGGTTAACTTTTTGTGGGTTTGAATTAGCTATCGTTATATTTGTAAATCTTTTGGCTTAGTATGGTATGATCATTGTGGTTTATTTTTTGAACGGTTTAGTTGGTATGGTTTAGTTTTTGCGACGTTGGTGTTATTGCTGCTTTTGTAAAATACCGATGGATATAATTACTTAATTGGATGGATACTTGGTGTTTTGTGTCTACCAAAAGGCCTCACTTTTGGTGATTCCCCCACCCTCTGAATGGTGTTGCTATTAGTGTGTCACAACTATTTTGGTGTGTGTCTTAGTTTTAGCTTAACTTGTTATTTCTTGTAACTTGTTATGTTTTAACTTTCCTCTTTTGTGGAGGTGTGAAATGATATTATTGTCAAAAAAAAAAAAAAAAAAAATTTCTAACTATTGTGTTTATGCATGTTTTTTTAGGTTTTGTATTCCCATTTTCCACCATTAATTTTTTATTGGTGAAATGTCATTTTATGATATGTACATTGAGTTTAATGTAGAATAGAGCTTTTCCTTATAGTCCAGAAATTGGAATAAAAACAACCTGATAAGTTAATTAAGTGATACAGTGTCGAGGAGAAACCATGCCGTCTGAATATGTGTTGAAGGAAGAAAGGAAGAAGTAGTTGACAGTCAAACATAGAGAAGACAGAAAAGTAAAAAATAAAAAGACGGTATTTCATTTAGGTCATGGTCGTTTGTTGAGTTTTAATGTTTTACACCATATAGTAGGTTAATTGGACTCTGTGCTAGGATGAATACGCCTAGTTTTGAAATGTTCATGGACAACTTCAGTTTATCATCAGAATAGTGTGGACTCGAATGATTTTTCTTTTTCTTGATATCTGACATAATAGTTTTTTGGATGTTTTTTCTATTTGAGTTATCTTGTAGGTAATTAAACATGTGTGTATTATTGATATATTGGATAATATATTTGAGTTATTATTAAACTTTATAGACTTTATAGATTTGGCATGTCAATGTGCATAAATTGTGCTTATAGAAATCAAAGCTAATTAATGGTTATTTTTAAAATGGTTAAAAATAAACTATCCTTTCTCCTTATAACATAACGTAAATGTTTCTTGCACAATTTTTAATTAAACAACATCTTTATCGTGTTACTCTTAGTTTTTTTATCTTCTCCGTTGTTGTGCAATCTAACCACAATATGAATATAATATGGGCGCTTTCTGCTTTGCTTTAGATTGGAAATAAATCCAAAGATAAACATAATGAGAGTGAGAGAATAAAGACTTTCTTTGTACAGACACTAACAATATATTATTGGATAAATCCCATGATTGACTATCCACCAAGGAGTAAGGAGGTTCAAAACCTATTACATCTCGTGCCGGTATTTTTCTCATACATTTTGGTAGCTGTTTATACTGATATAAATTTTATTACAGTGGAACACGAGGGATACTTGGAATTAACAGATCTACAGAGGTATTGTGGGATACCTCGGTCTTGTACCTGCGGTATTTTATTTCCCCCGCTTTGACATTATTCTACGCACTCCATGGAGTATACTTTATTTTATAAAACTATACTCCGTATACTTTATTCACATTGTCTGGCTGGCTAAGAACGGATAAATTTATCTCTTATAACATTATCTCTGTAAATAACACCATATGCCAAAAATAGCCCCTTAAGTAATCATTAATCCACAAGTAATGTGTATTTGTTAAGTAAAACAGGTTGTTCAATGGTATTAGTAAAACCAAAGGTGACTTATGCTTGCAACTAATCCAAAACATTAATCGTGGTGGATGCTTACTACTCTGTGACAAGTGTCTATAACTTCTTGTTAGTTGTGTGTTAAGCCAATTGTTTGTGGACAATACCTGCTTCGTGAATGTTGACTGAACCCTTTATAGTGATTTAAAATTATAAAAGTAATTAGTACTATAAGGCGCCTGTAAGCCATTTATTTAGGTCTATAGTTTGACTTAATATCTGCTCGGTCCCCTTATAAAATGATAGCATGTGATTTTAATAGTTGATATCCCAGATCACCATCTATCATAATTTATGACCCCACTGAGTGCACATAGGTGTTTTTCATTT